>OLKM01000005.1:790087-817587 GCA_900291075.1 Melanogrammus aeglefinus
TCTATCAAACACAGCAGCAGGGAAAGCGATGACATGGACTGGTTGCCTGGGTAACTAAACATGCCTAAACAGAAGCTAACAATAGTTCTTCATGCTCAAAGATCTAGTGTGGGCACACAAGCAGCGGGTGTCGACATGTAAATGTATGCAACGTATTCCTGTATATTGTGCATACTACTCACTGACCAAACCTTTACCGGGTTGTTGGGTTCAGCATGAGCAGTATGCTTGTGCCAATATTAACACGTATAGGACATGTTTTACAGGTGCAGCAGCAGAGCAGCCTTTAACAAATCAATGAGAATGTGCATTATGTGTCCTCGCCCACCACATAATGTCTGCATGCTGTCAGCGGAGCTGTGAACAGCAGCGCTTTGGCCGCCCACGGAGACTGGGACTCGCTAAGTTTCAGTAAGTTGAACAGCCTTTTCAGTAGTTACTATTTGAACGGTTATTATTTGAATCTGTGAAATAAGGGGATTGAAATAGGGGTTTTCATGTCTACAAATCATGGTTGCCCACACAGCAAGGGGGCAATAAACAGTAATGTGGCCATAAACGAATGAAGTCCCACTAGCGACGACAGCATTGTAATCAATGTATAAACAGTATTGTATTTCCTTGTGCTTGTAAAGCCTAATAATCGAATGATGAAGCACTGTTTCCTCAGGTGAGTGTGTTGCCTGGGCTTTCCTTTGCATATGAATGTATCATGCTAATGTTTGTTCTCTAAGTTAGTAATAAACACTGACTCAGAGTCTAATAATTTTGACAGTATAAAGAAATGACTGAATGATAAATGTAATTCTAAGAAATTTCAGAAGGCTAGCGCTGGTTGGTTCATTTTATGATTTAGGTACTTTGCTGTCATTATTGTTCGTTATTGTACCTGTCCTACTTTCTTTAAATGCAACGATGATCCTGAGAATATTATATAAAGAAACAGTTTAGAGTACTAGAGTGATGTGTTACTCTACCTTTATAATCATGTTTCTATGGGTACAAGACAGCTAGCCTATTTGAAATTGTCAATGCTATGTTTGGCATTTTTACATTCATCATTTTGTCCCTTGATGGATGTAGCCACCTTCTGGATGGCTAAACTGAGTTTTGCCAAGGACTTTCACAAGACCTTCGAAAGTAATTCTATGTAGTTTCCCGAAAAAGGTTGATTTCTTTCAGATTGTTGTTGTTGTTCCAAAGACTGAACGTTGGACAACATTTAACATTAGCCTATTGGATCACTGCAAATGGGATATTCAATTAAGGTGACCAGATTTCTGAAATGAACATGTGTGGACATTTGTGGCTTCGCAGTCCATATTTCAACAAAACATCTGATGTTGTAAAGAAGGGGACATATTGACCATGTTCTTACCATGGTAAATGAAGTACTGTAATAAATGATTGGGCAGTAGCCTACATGCCTCATTGTTTACTATGATGGGTTTAAAGCTTTGGTAAACCAGCCAAATATAATCCAAAGTAGTTCTCTGATACAGAATATTTCTGTCCATTGCTTATCGTCCATGCCTGCTTATAAAGTCAACAGATAGAACTCTGCACAGTGAGGTCATGTTACAGCCTCTCCAATAGACTTAAGGCTAATAACCAACTCTCTCAAAATTAACATTCATGAGCAAACAAGAACCGTAGCCATTTAAAAACGTATTCATATCTTTTTTAACTTTTTGAAAAACCGGGAACAGATCCAGCTGGGGACACGACTCCAGAACGGGGCGCTTTTGATCCACGTCAAGGACGCGGATCAACGGATCACGTTGTGTGTGACATCGGGGAAGAGTGTGAAACATTGTCCGATGTGTTAGTCTTTAAAACAAGACTAATCTGGAAGAAATCGGCGATCATTGACAAAATCATCATCATTGACGGGTCCATGTAATGTAATTGTGTTTTCCGTTGGTCTGAAACAGACCAAATCAATCAATCAACAAATCAATTCCATAACTCAATATGCCATATTTACAACTAAATAAAATAAGCGTGTGGTTGTGTCGGCCACACATTGCCATATGTGCAGAGAAGTTCGCAACTGCTAGATTTATTATTTGTATGCTATAATGTTATACTTATTTTATAATTATAATTATAACGTGCTCTCTCAACCAACTGTCTCTCAAGAGGCATTATTATGTTACCCTTACATCGCACAACAGACTGGAATAAGGTAGCCTAACTCAGCAATTTAGGCCTTTTCTATTTCAACCCCTCGCTCACAGCCAGACTTCTGTTCTCATTGATCAATCTTCACACTGCAGAACTTCTGCAGGCTTTGCACTCGAGTGCCTTTACCTTTAAGCCCCGGTCGTCGCACCCTCACACGATTTAGCCCTTGCACGGTTGGGTGACAAGAGAGTTGTCCATCTGCTGTGACCTCGCCCAAAAATAAATCTATTGAACTTGGAATTTGAAGTCAGCCTTCCTTTCCAATGGCCCACACCCACAACTGACTGCCTATTGATATGTTTACGTTCATCATAAACATGAACAAGTAAAGCCCTGGGTCCAGCCCTGTGCCACACTGTGTGTGTGCTCCTTATTCTAGTGCCGGCGGGGCTTGATGGCTTGCCAGATCAGTTTGGTTGAACTCATCTCACACATGACCCCTGTGTGGCCTGTGTGACTCATTACATTACATTTATTATTTATTCATTTACTCTACCATTCAGCCATTCACTATTCAGCCTATCAGAATTCAGCCTCTCAGCATTATGGAGAAGGAAATGGGAAGCAGTTAGAGTAAGGCACTATAATGTAAAGTGTAACAAAAAGAGTATATAGAAATGTTTGATATGCTGTCAGTGCAGGAGGCACGGCAGGGAACCAGAATTGGGCCAGTTTCATGAACGTTGTCCCTGGGGACTTGATGACAACGCTGGCAGAACCTGAGCAGTGATGTCAACAGCAATATCTGTTTATAATAGACTAGAAATGAAACCAATACATGGAAAATGTCACAATATTCAAATTACAATTATAAGCACCATGGAGGTTGTGTTTTTTTTGATATACCAACTTATAGAGCAAAGTGTTTATTTTATTTTTTACTTACAGTAAAATGTAGATTCTATCAACCTGACCAACTCCATTTAGGAATCATAGGAGCATAGCAATGTTACGGTGAGTAATGCTGTTTGGGTCGTTGTTTAGAACGTTTCTCATGCGAGACATTTAAAAACATAGCCTTTATAACGAAATAAGCTTTTATTAGCCCGTGATGCATTCTGAAGTACAAGCCCAATATTCACACCTATATTCAACGATATTGATCAGCTGCTTGCGGAGCTCCGAAAAGAGCTCAGAAAAGAGACGCGACAAATCACTGCATGAACCGCTCATTTCTGGTTCCAGCCGGCTCACGCAGTTGCCACTGTGTCATGCTGGCAGCTGAGAGACCCCCCACACAGGGGGTTGCCGGCCCACCCGCCTCAGCTGAAGTGGAGCCGATGGAGAGATATGCTCCATCATATTGTTATGCTTCTTGTTTTTGCTTTACCCATCTGGGGGGGTATGCTGTTATTTTACAGCCGGGTTTGTATCGATCCACTTTTAGTAACAGCGAAGAACAGCAAACTGTGAGACTTTGGTGGCAAAGCCCTGGGCCATTTCCATTGTGTGGTTGAGTGGTTCATGTGTTGGAACACAGCTCAACATTTCTGACTGATGGTTCCGCCTGAGCCTTTTGCCTCACCACAATGGCCCGATATTCAATGCTCACTTCCATCCCATCTCCCTGCAGCACCTCCCCGCCTTCAGTTCATCCGTGACCTATAACTTCGGGGAACTACATTACTGTTGCTCAGAAAGTGCAAACAAGGCTAGCAAATCTCGTGGAAAATCTTTTACTATACGGCTCTCATTTCGGCCTCAAAGGAGCGCTGATAGAATAACATCCCCATAACATCCCTATTAATATAATAGGGATGACGTGAGGGAAATGGGGGCTCACATGTGACTACATAGAGATATTCCCTGCTAGACCACCTGTCGGGATGAAGCTTGCAAAGATTCCCCCAGGGTGTTGGTCGTGATGCTGTTGCTCACACCAATCAGAGGTCATTCTTCCAAAGCCCCGCCCACTAAGGCTTTCAGCATCTCCCTGGAATACGGCCTTTGGAGGGAGGCCTTGGCAGAGGTCTCCATCGTCTGTGCTCTACTGAGAATATGTCTTTGTGCTTTTCGAAAAGCAACCAAAGAGTGAATCCAGAGATGATGGTGTATGTTGGAAACACTACACGCGACCATCCTCTATATGGGCATTTGTGAATCATGAAATTAAGTTATCACAGCTTTGTTTGCTGAAAGACCCAGTGGATACACGCAAGACTGCGCCATCTATATAGACTGTAAGTATGTTATCTCTGCTTCGCTTGCTGAAAGATACAGTAGTTATATGCGAGACAGCGCCACCTATGTCTGAGGGCAGGCTATGTTTTGTAGCGTCTATTAACAGGGTGTAGTCAATAAGTTTTAATCGCTATGTGTGGCAATGTTTGCTGCTGTGTGCTCATGTTTTTTTTTGCGGAGGATATTTGCTGCTTGTTTCTGTAGCCAATAAAGCCAATATTGAAGTGACATTCAGTGAAATATTTTTTATAACAAAAATGAAGATACCTGTAAGCAAAGGCACACCTTTTTTACAATCCGCAAAAGACAAAAGACATCTTCAATGCGTCATGTTTTACTGAAAGGTTACAGAATCCCATCACTGGGCCATGAACATCATAAAATAAATCATCCATGATCTTCTTTTAAAGACATGAGGCATCTGTTAGGGTCCCATGGAGAGGGGGCCATAAACACTCATTTGTGTGTCATTGTTAGCTGGTTCTGCATGTTTTTTTCCCCAACACACCCCACGATCCTAATTACATTCACTCTCTTGAGAGGGTTTGATTGCTCCATGATTGTCGAAGCAGGATCAGTCTTTGCAGCTTTTAACCAATTAGTTTTAAAGGAAGCCGATTTGACGTGAATCATTTGCTGGGATTGAAATTAAGAATACAGTAAATGACTGACAAAAGGGCAAACATTTTGCCACAACATTTGTTTTACTGTGATTGAGAATGGATTAGGAAGTGGATGAGCTCATGTAGTAAAATCCCAAATCTAGTTGGCATGGTAAAAGGTGTTATCATAATTAAACCATTAATATTATTACGAGAGAGAGAGATCAGAGTACAGAAAGAGTGGTTGAGTTGGAGATTACTCTACAGTGGCTGTCGAGTAAATAAAAACAAGAAACAAAGCCGTGTGACTTAGGCCCCAACCTCCCTTAAACACCGCTTTAAATACACAATAAATACACTTGGCCACTGAATAAAGGCTTCACAAGTCACAGTCAGTGGTCTTTACATGAAATTTGAGTGATGGAAAATAGTTTATGGATCCTCAAATGTACCCAGTGGGCTCTTTAAGTGCCCACAACGGAGGAACATGAAATATTGATGAGGGCTACCAAGTCTCACAGCTTACACAACAGCTATTATGGCCCGAGATCAACAGGAACACTTCCTCTACATCCTAGATTATCCTGTCAGCAACCGATACGGCCCGTAAATCGGTTATCCTTGAGAAAGAAACCGCAGGCACGTGAACGCATAGACATACGTGTACGCACACACACACACACACACACGCGCGCACACACACACACACACACACACACACACACACACACACACACACACACACACACACACACACACACACCACACACACACACACACACACACACACACACACACACACACACACACACACACACACACACACACACGCACACACACCACACACACAAACACACACACACATGCACACACACACTGACGGACATGCAAGGGAGAGGCTCGAGTGTTTGGAGAAAGGATAAAGATTCACCCAGAGGGAGAGCACAGACTAGGCCAGGGGTCCAGTAGTTTTCTGCTAATGATATGCTTTCACATGCCGGGTATCCCCACACGCTTCCTGCTGAACTGTTCCCCTCGTTTGGCGTCTCATACACACAGGGGGGACAATGGATTACAATAGGATTAGAAAAGACACAGAGCAGCCAATGTATTGTATTGATTACAAGACAATGACATCCTCGTCCTCTAATCAAAGGTTATTTCTCGCTTGATTAGTTTCCCTGCGGGGCTGAACTCTGTGATTAAAGGTGGATCAGAGGGAAGCACGCCGTGGAAGACTGGACAGCAGCAGGCTGACCACAGATGCATTTAATGCTGACCCAAGCAGAGCATTAATTAGCCAAAAGGTAATGTTGCCTGTGAGCCCCGTCAGACACGGTCAGCCTCTAAAAGACATCGATAAGGACTCATAGTGACTAACACTGGAAGCAAGCGACCAGGAAGGATTCTTCTTTTTCTTCTTGACTGATACGAGTAGCCCTAAGGAGCAGAATACATTTGGAGAACAGCACAGAACCCAACAAGAGGGATACACTCGACTTGACCAAGGAGAAAAGGAAGTGAGATGAAGGAGGGAAAGGAAGCTAGACAACGGAGGAGAGGAAGCGAGGCAAGAACGTTGTCAAGGTGTCAACTCCTGGCTAAAGGCTGATAGTGTGCTGCAACTTTATATTTAAAAAAATGGCTGAAAATAATGTTCTTCAAAAATCCTGTTCAGATAAAAACAATAAGCACTACTTACTGTATATGGCTCTGCTTTAAGGGTTTAGCAAGCTCAACATTAAGAGTCAGGCAGAGAGCTGCAGACAAATGATAGAAACACAGCAGGGACTCTGGTGCTGTCACACCTAACTTGATATTAGAAAGGTACAGCTAACGTCCTAATAACCATTTTAATGAGAAAGAATACTCAAATCTATTTAAAGCAAGACCTATCTTTTGAAATGGGTAACAGAAGTCCATGAAGTATACTCATGAAATAAAAATAAACCTTCATAAAGAGCACGATTCGATCTCATCGGGGAGAGAACAGGAAGTAATCAACCCTTCCATCAGGGTTAACGCTCACTCGAAAACACGCAAACGTTAGGTAACCAGCCCAACAGGGCCAATGCCCTGACAACCAAACCAGCGAAAACAAAATACAAAAACCTCAAAAACTCAATGGATTGGAAAAGATTCATTTTTTCGGTTGCGGATGAATCTTCGTTTCCACTCTTTTGAATTCCGCCTACTTCCCCCCCCCCCCCACCCACGCCTGCTCCAGCAGCACCGCCGCACCACCATCACACTGCCTCCTGCTGCCTCTGCTGCTCAGCCTGGCAGACACACGGGCTGGTGCTCAGCAGGCTGACAGCGCTGCACTCTGGGCCGCTCGTCCCTCCATCTCCATCTCCTTCCGACTCCCCTCCAGTGAGGGGGGGGGAGCCGGGGCGAGGAGGCTCGCTGCAGGCTAGCGCTCCTCAACCGTTTATATGTAGTGCCGGCCACCCACGCTGCGTACATTCGCCCGGAACACCGTGTGTGCGTGTGCGTGTGTGTGCGCGTGTGTGCACGTGTGTGCACCTGTGTGCGCATGTGTGCGCGTGTGTGCGCGTGTGTGCGCGTGTGTGTGTGTGTGCGTGTGTCTGTGTGTGAGGGACTGAGAGAGAAATAGATGAGAAAGAGAGTGTGTGTGTTTGTGTTTCCGGTGTGTGTGTGTGTGTGTGTGTGTGTGTGTGTGTGTGCGTGCGTGCGTGCGTGCGTGCGTGCGTGCGTGCGTGCGTGCGTGCGTGCGTGCGTGCGTGCGTGCGTGCGTGTGTGTGTGTGTGTGTGCCTACGTATGTGTGTGTGAGAAGGAGAGAGAGGGAGAGAGAGTTGGAGGAGTGGGAGGGTAATGTGTGTAAAGGTGCCAGGGGTGTGGATGCATGTACTTATCGTTATGCATGCCTAAAGGTTTGTTTCTCCACTGAGTGAGTAAGTAATTTATCCCTGCACTGTGGAACCTTTTTCACCGTAGCCAGAGCTCTTTGGCCGAGTGGTTCAGTGTTAAAAGAAGAACGTTGTTGGCTCAATGTGCACTAGTGACTAGTAAATATCTAATGGGCATTAGATGTTTTCTTTACTTTATTTGCCTGTTACCTGTTAAAAGTTCCTGCCATCTAAAAAAGCACAGCCAACCAATACTGTTAACTAGTTAACATTTGGCAGTGAAAGGAGATCTTACTGTTGGGTGTACATCTTACATGTTGGGTGAAATACTGTACGTGTCGTGAAATATATTGGTTAAGTTATTTTTGTTTTTGTAATGACGGGGATTTTAACAATGCTGGAAGTTTTTCATTTAGTCTGCCTAACATTAGCAGATAAGGGAAAATGGAAACAATATTCAATCTAGAGTGTTTATATTGTGCACTGGCGCCTATGACGATAGCTTGAATAGTATTTGAGTTAAGAAACATGACAATGGCAAGGACTTCTCAGTGTAAGTTCTTCAAAGATCAGAAAGCAAATTTATCGAATCACAGTACCTCAGAAAACACACACCCTCAAGGTACACTATCAGAGTGAGCAGTTTGAGCAGCAAAACCTCATAAACCAGAACCATCACATTACACAATGCATTCACACAATGTAACGTCTGAATGCTCAACGTTCAATCCAGACATCGGTGCCCGCCACAAAACTAAAACTTGCTTCGTCATCTGTGTGTACGAAATCGCCAGCCCTCAGCACATTGCGCCATGTTGCCTCCAGTGCCTCCCATCCTCTGCTATCACAACATGTCTGGGGAAGGCTCCCCACACGAAGGGAAAACCCCTGCTTAGTGCTCTTCAGCGGTGCTTCAAGGCAACAGGGGATGACCCACGGGGGGATCAAGACCAATGGGGGATGATACAAACTGAACATGAAATGGGAGTGTATTTCTGTAGACATGTTATGTCATGTTGTTTCTCAGAGGGGGGTGTGGGTGTGTGTGTGTGTGTGTGTGTGTGGGGGGGGGGGACAAGGATAACATGTGCGAGAGGGGAGCCTGGTTGTTCACCAGTCTCTTAATTAGGGCTGTTTTGTCATGCTTGGTTCCATCTGCCTTGTGCTGACTGCAGCACAGAGTGAGAAATGAGGGAGAGAGAGCGAGAGATATTTATATTCAGAGAGAGAGAGAGAAGAGAGAGAGAGATGAGATAGAGAGAGAGAGAGACAGAGACAGACAGAGACAGAGAAAGAGTGACATTCAGATAGATAGAGAGAGAGAGAGAGAGAGAGAGAGAGAGAGAGAGAGAGAGAGAGAGAGAGAGAGAGAGAGAGAGAGAGAGAGAGAGAGAGAGAGAGAGAGAGAGAGAGAGAGAGAGAGAGAGAGAGAGAGAGAGAGAGAGAGAGAGGCAGAGGAGCACCTCCCCCCGACACCTGTGCACAGCCTGTGCTTGAAAACGATCAAAGAAACCAGAGTGATGTTGTGTCATGGGGAAGCCATATGCAGACGACGGGGAATTTAAAAAAATATGGACGTCCGGACTCTCCGGACATAAGACCTGACAACGACTGCAGATGCAGATGACACATCCAGGAGAGGAATGGTTGGTTGCCAGGCAACCGAGTGGTTGCTGGGTCCGTCCTCGACTCACGCGGGTTAAAGGCAGTGTTTTCCGACCTTGTGGTCGACTGAGTTGTTGGAGGTTGCTGACTCGTCAGCTATAGGTACAGTATTTGTATGCGTTGTTTGATCATAGAAAATGTCAAGGTTTGAAAGGGCTCATAGAAGCCCCGTCTATACAAACACACACAGCCCGCTGTTTTTACCCACAAGCCACCACTGCTAACCACTTAGGGTGTTGTGATGCTCACACGGGTTAAGACGATGTGTGTGGAAGCAGATGCAAGCGGAGGTCACAACAATTTTGCCGCCCCATAAACAGGGTTGCGTCCCGAAAGGGGACTAAAGTAGAACATGTTGTCCGAAACCGCAGCCCACCAAGATCCAGACACCCTCTTTGTTCACAGTGTCCACCACGAGTCAATGTGAGCTTTATCACTGTCCATTGAGGTTGGAGAAGCACAACTTTGTATACAAATCCTGTCCAGCGAGAAGCACATTCCTGACAGTGGACCTCAGCAGTACACACGGCCTGCCCCAGTCCGGGTTTCTAACACAAACATTTCCACAAGAACAGTGAAGAGTCAACTGACGTATAGATAGATGTGTTACAAGCATCCACGGTTATACTAAGGTCAAATAAAAGATGAGTCCTCAGTGGCAGAGCTCGTTTTATGATAAAGCGTGTTTGTTATAATAATCTGTGCCAGTGGCCGACGTCATTTGAAGATGACTTTCCAAGATTTCATTTTCTTTCAGATGTTGCGGCATTTCGTTTTTCCATATAAATACAAAGACAAATGAGACGTTTTGATCAAACTATTACTAACTCCCAGGACGGTCCTCAGACGGCCGAGACAGGACGTCTCATAATATTAGTCAAATGCTCGTGAGATGAGCTGGGATAAATAGTTTTGTTACTGTGGCAATTCCTCTTTGTGGTTTCACCACAACAAAGGGCTGCATTGTTAATGCCTGCAGAAATCAGCGAAATGTGCTAGGGTTCTCATAATTATGAATAATGAACTATATGTTTGTTCTTCAGGTGGGGACTGCCTACCACACAGGTGTTTGTGTTGTTGGTGTTCAAAGTATTTATTTAGGTCATTTTAATGCATTTTCCAATTAACTGCCAACCAGGAAACATCAGCTATCTAGATTAAACAACAAATGCTACACCGCATTTAACCCTCCAGAGGAACATTTAAGAATGGCACATAATTAACCAAACACTTGCTGGGTGTGAAGAGAAAAAAAGAAAAAAAAAAGGATCTTATACATTCTGCGTCCAAACACTAAAAGATATAAACAGTACTTTATTTATATCCTGTACGAGCATTCAGAATGCTTTCTCTCTAATGAGGAATATATAAGGTTCAGGGGAGAGAATGTTTATATATATTTACAAAGCTATGCGTGCGGTGCTGGCTTGGGTTTCCTGCTGCTTCCTTTTAAACTCATTAAAACTCTGGCAAAAACGAAGAGTCACTGGAGGTGAAGTATACCACCTACCACCTTTTGTGTTTGGTGTCTGGTGTTGATGGTCGCTGGGCAGTAATTGTGCACACTAGACTGTGAGGGGTAAAACTAAAGTCGTCTACAGTGGCTAAGCACCATCAACAAGATGTGTAGGAGTAGGGGGGTCCCTTTGGGGTACACAGTGTCTTCAGCATGAAGGGAAGTTGCCCTATGATGCACATCAGTCTCACATGTGGCCCTATGATGCACACCAGTCCCACATGTGGTGTGTGTGAGTGTGTGTGTGTGTGTGTGTGTTTACAAGCATCCCAAGCGATGGTTACTAACTAGTCTAATTCAATAGCAGTAACTGTAGCGACAAGTATTAGCAAATGAAGGAGTTTGTGTGTGACCAGGTTGTGTCCATGTAGCCCCAACTGGAATGCTGGTGTATGGGTTTTGGATTGAGTCTAACAGCTCAGACCCTATTAACCCTCCATGTTGGACCTCAGCCCGATCGCCCCTCTATGCTGCTATACATTGACGTTTCAGTGTTGAGGACGAACAAGGGGGAATTACGTCTACCTGGACCAAATAAGAAACCTATTTAAGTTTCTTAACAACAATGCGCAATGGCCTAAGCTTTAAACTTTGCCAATATAATTATTAAAACAATATTAAAGACATTTTAGTCAAAGGACACGATTGCACCTCCTAGCTTACATGCTCACCGAAACAAACACACAAGAGGCCTCGGGTTTGGTTTCAGGCAGAACGCAGTGCAAGACATTTGAAACCAACGTAACAAGCAGAAAACGGTGACCTCTTTTGTGATATTGACGTGTGTTTTCAGCCAAGGGGTTACACAGTCCCAGCTCCAGCCTTATCAGAGTTTGCGGGCCGCGAGCTTAAGGCGACATGGTTATTGATTTTTTACTGCAGGGAAAGTGATTTACCAGAATTAACTCTGGGGCGTCTCATGCATGATTAATGAGGCAGTGCGGACCATCGGTTTAATTGTGTAGAGACCGGGTCTGTGCAACAGGGAAAGGGAAACCAGTGGAGGCCTGCCACATGTTAACATCTCCTTCAAATATCCTACCTGCACACGCACACACATACGTACATACATATGCCTTCAGTGCTGCTTATGGCGGATATAGGGGTTTATAGTTCTATACTTGATAATCGATTTTATGTCGGCACACACTAGGAACACAATACACCACTTGGGATTCCAAAACTTAGAAATATATTTTCTTATTATGTTTATTACGTCTCCCACTAGGGAGAAAAACAAGCTAAAAGACAGTTAGACGTTTTAATGTTATAATGCTGTTGCCCCAAGGATTGACTTGGACAGTGTTATCAGAGACACCTGGGCTAAGTCCAGAGCTTTATCAGACTAGTGTCTAAACAGTCACAACTATCTGCAGAGATGCTGCTTGGAAAGAAAGAAGGAAAGACGAAAGAATGAACAAATTGATGGATATAAAAGAAAAGTGCAGTAAACAAAAGGAAGAATGAAATAAACAAACTAAACAGAATAACCAAAGGAAAGAAGAGCGAACAAACCAAAAAACGAGTTGGAATGAAAATGTTGTTTTTTCGCCCCTATGTAGAGGTGAAAAGGATTGCTAGTTTGCTACCCAATGTTGCCCACATGCATCTCCTTCCAATACTCTTGTCCTCTTTCTGAGATGGTGGAACCCTTGCATTGAATATTGAAAATTCCCAGAGACCAGAGATCAGGCTGGATCCTCTCACCCCAAGCTAGTAACGTATTCACCAAGTATCAATGGAAGGACCTTCAGTTGCCCTGTGCCTTACTCGTGAAAGTTTAAAACTCATGTTAGCCATTTTTGGTTAAAATGGATGGAAAATGTAGTTGCTAAGCAACAGGGGGGGGGGGGCTGTCGGGGGAGGAGGAGTTGTTTAAGCTAATGAATCACAAAGATCTCTGCACTGATTCTTTAAATACTTTACAAGCTGCCTCGTACAGAGAAGGGCGTTCAGGAAATATTAATAGGCCGATGAAATCCATACTCAACAAGGTGCAACTTGCGTCTGACGTTAACACAAGAGCATGCCAGAGGTATGTGTAAGTGGGACGATCACCACGTGTCCATATCAATCAACCAGTGTAACACATTGGCTGTCTGACCCCACATTAATTAACTAGCCGGCCGGCTTATTAAATGTGCAGGCAGCTCCGATAATGAACATTAAGTGCATGTTAACGTCAGCGTAACGGATGACGCCGTCAATCTGCCACACAGAACATGCCAACCTACTGCAAAAGATGTCAAACTTGAAGAGCAAGCAAGCAAGCGACACGACTGTCATTTGGACTGAATTGATTGTACTGATGTTCTGTGTTGTGCTTGTTCTTTACTGCAATATGGTTGTGTGCAAAATGTCGACACCATGGTTTCTGCAGTGTGTGCGTGTGTGTGTGTGTGTGTGTGTGTGTGTGTGTGTGTGTGTGTGTGTGTGTGTGTGTGTGTGTGTGTGTGTGTGTGTGTGTGTGTGTGTGTGTGTGTGTGTGTGTGTGTGTGTGTGTGCGTGCGTGTGTGCGTGCGTGCGTTTGTGTGAATGGCAGGTAAAAGGTAGGAGCCCATCACAGGCTGCCGATAAAGACGACTGTCGTGACCGGGATCCGTCCCCCCTCCTGTCAGAGGGACAGAAGCAGGGCTAGCCTTCCCCTCCCCTGGCCAGCGATGACACGACAGGGACTGAGATTATTCCCTCGTAACGCCGAGACAGTATCGCAGAGCTAGCTTATCTCATCCGGACCTCAGTGACTGTAAAAAAACAACTGACAAGTCTGAGCAGTTTTTTTACTGCTGGGTTAGTTTGAGTGCCATGTTGATTTTGGGTTGGAGGGTTCACTGTTCATAAAGAGAAAACCCATAATTATCCTTACTTTGTGAGAAACTGGAATGCTGTATTTTACCGTCACTCCTCTGCCTAACCTGTAGCTTCGGCTCCCATTGAGTTTTGCTAACTCGGTCAAATGCTAATTGAGGATTTCAGAGAGCAGTGGGCGTAATGGAGGGGAAAGATGGTTGACAATGGAGATATGGACATCGTCAGATCTCTGAAAATGAACAAGTGGAATAGGACGTCATTTCCGTAGAATTTTGTAGTATTCTTTTAACAGGGCCAAACTTATTATGTGAATGGTAATAGCATAAAATTTGCCTGGGAACACTGAAACACTTCACTAGGTATACCGTAACACTTAAAACGCCACCTAATATGTTGGCTGTAATGCTATTGTTGACACTAGCACTAGTATATTTTTGATATACTATTTAGAAAAAGTGCTTTTAATTTTGTAATTCCAACATTGATTGTATACTGTGTTGTTCTCAGCATCACTTTGTGGTAGCTTTGGCTGAAAGCGACTGCTGGATAACGTACTGTTGGGTTTCCCCGTCGTCTGGAGATCTACAATGACCATGCGGTGACTTTTCTGGGGATTCGTCCCCACACTCTGATCTGTCTTGGGCAAGAGGCTCAAGTCTCTTGCTACAGTAAGAGAACGAGCGATCAGCAAACTCAACACGTTCTTCATCTGAAACACACAGCTTATAAGGACATGTAGGCACTCAATCCTCCACAACATATCCACCTCAGACAAATTTACACACAGACACAGACACAGACACACAGACACGCACGCACACACGCACGCACACACACACACACACACACACACACACACACACACACACACAACACACACACACACACACACACACACACCACACACACACACACACACACACACACACACACACACACACACACACACACACACACACACACACACACACACACACACACACACACACACACACACACACACACAAGAAGTTGCATAATGCTCTTTCTGTTCATATTCCAAATCTGAGACGGTGGACAGATGGCGTCTTCCAGGGCTGTTTGGGTGCTTTGTAGCACCTGACAGAATGTGGTGTGTAGGTAGACTACTTGGGCTCATGGCATCTCAGCAGGACATCAGCTGCCAGTTGGGAAGGCGGGGGAGGGGTGTGTTGGGGGTGGGGGGGGGGGGGGCAGTTATCTAAAATGATCTGGCTTACAATCACAATCAAACCCGGGTTGCAGCTCGCCTCCTTCCACTCTGTAGTGCTCCATTCCACAGCATGCTTTCTGAGGGATGCCTGCTTTACCCATGCATGCATGCATCCCTTTCAGGGGTATTGTGGGTCATATACAGCAGGGTTTTTAATGAAATAAACTCCTGTACCCCCGCAGCCCCATCGTGCAGTTCAGGTACACCTTCATCAGCACCAAACCAGAAGTATCGCCTTGGAACTGATATTGTCCTACGGTCATTAGCGTCATTATTAAAGGGATGGACAACAGATAACCGTCATTGACTTCTAATTATGTGATTAAGGGTTATCAAGGTGTGCATTAAGCATTAAAAAAGTAATGCTTAATGTAATCCATTGCTCACGGAATTTCACTCTATCTATTTCCTTCTACGCCTTCAAGCAGATTGAATCTATTCAGTCTATGTAGCGTCCTTCCTACGTAACCACAGGTGGCCCATCAATGTTCATCAGGTGGCCAAAGCATTGACCAATTAAAGGGGAAGGGACTCTTTCATTTCCATGGTGGAACTTAACGAGCCCCCTTTAAATCTGGGTCCCACATTAGGGCCGTCGCATCAGCCATTTGTAAACGTGTTTGAAGCACACCGAGCTTCAAGGAGACCTAAACACGTCTGTTTGAATCCAACGCTACGGGGAATACGCTGCAGTTGACGCAGCCAGAAAAAAAATAGAGACGGAGCGTCAAAGCACCAGGGAGGCCTGGGAAGCCTTGGAACTCTCTCACGGAGCCCGGGGGGGGGGGAAACGTTGATTAAAATGGCTGTATATAACGCATACGACGCAACGCTAACTCCATGCTTATGCTTCTCTGACATGCCGCTGTTGGTGCGAATTGGTCAGAGGAAAGGGGACGATCCCAGAGCAGCAGATTGCCATAGTTACCCAGCGAGGGGTGGACGACTCACAGACGCATGAGCATCTCTGTGCGGTTCCACAGCACCGGGTTTGCCATATACCGTTGGTGATGAAAAGCCAGCGCAGTTCACCACGGTTTATAATAGCGAGAAAATAGCGCACAGCGCCCACTGAATGCAACCTGTAGTGGAAAGGAAAGGATGGAATCAAAAAAGATTGAATCCACAAAAGACACCCACATCACCCACTGACTGTTCTCACAGCAAGGAGAGCGGGGGCTGTGTGTGTGTGTGTTGGGGGGGGGGGGGGGGGTAGGAAAGCGAACCATCTTTATGTGCAGCGTTTTAAAGACCTAGCAATAAGGGAGGAAGCAATGCACATCTTTCCCTGGTTGTATGCGGTGGGCCATCATCGTCCAAGTCTCAGATCAACGGAAAACTGTGTGCTGAGGGTCTCGGTGACAGGAAAAACGCACATCCTTTGGTTGAGTGTTTTTTCCTTTCCGCGAGGGGCATCTGTCCTCCCGTAGCTAGGCAACAGCAAACCATCAGGCTTATTATATCATCTCGCAGAGAAGGCCTTTGTGTATTAATCTTCAGGCATCACTTAGCTGGGCACAGGGAGCGGTGAAAACGGGGGGGATTGCAAATAAAAATGTAAAGTAATTAAGGATGGGGTGTTGGTGTGTGTGTGTGGTTGTGTGTGTGTGTGTGTGTGTGTGTATGTGTGTATGTGTGTATGTGTGTGTGTGTGTGTGTGTGTGTGTGCGTGCGTGCATGCGTGCGTGCGTGCGTGCGTGCGTGCGTGCGTGCGTGCGTGCGTGCGTGCGTGTGTGTGTGTGTGTGCGTGTGTGTGCATGCATGTGTGCATGCATGGGAAGTATGTGCGTTAGGGAACTTTGAGAAGAGGGGGATTTACTGCCGATTGTGTGTGCATATTATGTGATTTAATTGTGTGTCTGCGTGCAGGTATATCAATGAATAATGTGTGCTTGGGAATGTGCTCGTGCACATGTAAATTAGGTGTGTGAGTGTAATTGTGTGTGCAGTAAATTGTGTGTTTAAATATCAGTTAACTTTGTTTATGTTTAAAAGTAGGTGTAGGTGCACACTGCTTCCTCACAGATCAGGAAACCACTTTAGGCTCTACAGACCTTGTGCTGTCATTCCTCCTGTCATTCCGCTAACCCAGTCACACCACACGCATGCACACAGTGCGTGACCGTCACACGTATGGCTTTGACTTTGGTCGCTATATTTCATTCCTTCCTGACTACAAATGTCTCCATTACAGGATTACCTCGTCTGAAACACTGATCTGCTGTTATATAAATTACCATTTGTCAGAAAACACTTAAAGAATCATATTTGACGCATGTCCTTCAGAAAGACATGCATGCAACTAATATTATAGCCAGATGATGAGGGGACTTAGGTCGTATTTACTTTACTTATCAACACTGAAATTAGCATGCATGGAAAAGCATCTCACAACAATCCATTAAAAACAGAACATGTCCATTTGGATGGCGTCCGGATTTGGATGGCATCCCTATTAAAGAGGAGCAGAAATTGGAAGGTGAAACGTTTTTTTGAGCTCCTAATTTACAGCTTCAGTAGGGGGCCCAAAGTCCCCGCACTGCACAAAGAAATGTGATAGTGTGAGAGAAAACCCCAGAGCATTACTGGGGCATGCCAACGTGTCAGGGAATGCCATCTTAAGCAAGGTGCTAGGGTATTAATCAGATGTGCAAAATAAACAATCACAGTTAGATAGATTTTGTATAGATACTCTAATTCAAACAGTACGAAAATTTAAAAATAGTTCTGGCAAGGGGGGGGGGCTGCTATCAATGTTAAAGCAACCTAGTGTTATTATTTTTTTAAGCTTATATGAGTACGCTTTAAGTAAGAGCTTATAATGCAAATATTTTATGGCGAATCTACACCTAGATGGTTTGTGTCAGTATGACAAGCCTGGATTAATTGGGAAGTAGCTCTCATGTTATTGTATAGATTTCCGTCAGAGCTGTATTGGGATCCTCAGTAAGCCTATCAGCAGCTAGAACAATAGATGAAAGGGAGAAGAAAGAAGAAGAAACGCTGGTCATCGTCAGTCGATTATCACGGCTGAACAGGAAATTAAACCAGCCCCTGCAGCATTTAAATCAGACATATGGACCAAATTTGGCTCCCTGCGAGTTCAAGCCGGGCAAAAGCTACCAATTCAACATTGCTTTTCATTTGAAAAGATCTGAGCCTGTACAACGTGGTTGATAACGAGAACCGGTGCCACGGTCAACCCCCTCTATCCGCAGTAACCCCAGCCCCAATGAGTCCCCCATCACTCCGTATGAACCGTTGATGAACCCATGTCACGCTACAGGGTACCTTTCTGATCCCAGAGCGGACTGCTGGGGACGTACAATGTTTGAAATGACCTGAGTACTGACGCATGTGTCCTCATGAACGAGGCCAGGGTACGACATGGTTGTGTGTCCATGGGAGGGCGTCCATGTTTGGAGTTCTGTGATCTGAACAATCACGGATAAATCCGACGAAGCGACGCAAGAAGTTGAGACGTTTTGAAAAAAATCGATTTAACTTAAAAAATATTGGACTACGCACATACGAAAGAATCCCAATACGTTGAAATGTGACCGTTATCTATCGATAAGTGTAGCGTATCGCCAGATGGTTGCCAATACCCAGCGCTACACAACAGTAACAGAAAAAACTAATTATGCTTAAGTTACTGTTTTGAATATTACAGAAAATGTAAAACAATAACAACAAGATTTTGGGTTCACTGGCACTTTAATGTGAAGTAGCCCATGATTACAGTTTCATAAATAGCACCAAACATTAAAGCCTGAATCAGAAAAGTTGAACTCTTTCATTGCGGATGATGCGCCTCACCAACCCTTTGCCCCCCATGCAATCTAACCAGATGTCACCCAATCCAATTAATACTGCAGTGGGAGGATCTGTGTGTGTGTGTGTGTGTGTGTGTGCGCGTCTGTTTCTGTGTGTCTGTTTATGTGTTTGTGACAAAGTGAGAAAGAGAGAGAGAGCGAGAGCGAGAGCGAGAGCGAGAGAGAGAGAGCGAGAGAGAGAGAGAGAGAGAGAGAGAGAGAGAGAGAGAGAGCGAGAGAGAGAGAGAGAGAGAGAGAGAGAGCGAGAGAGAGAGAGAGAGAGAGAGAGAGAGAGAGAGAGAGAGAGAGAGAGAGAGAGAGAGAGAGAGAGAGGAGAGAGAGAGCCAGAGAGAGATCATACAGCTCATACATGTGCACTTTTCTTATGCCAACCTGCAGTGTAGCAAAGCGCTGCAGGGACCTTGGAGTGAGGGCAAAAGGAAAGCGTCCACAACCTTGGTGATGAGGGGTCACGACCTTGGTGATGAGGGGTCACGACCTTGGTGATGAGGTCGAGCACCGTGGTAGATGTGGACCCCAGATGGCCGTTCTGGGTTCATGCCTTGTCCGGTGTAGTGTCCTGTTGCTATGTCCCAATTAAACAGGTGTTGAGACCACAGCACACAATAAACTTCATTACTATAGGAGCCGAAACAATGCAGCCCGGCTACATTGGTGGTCTGAGTGGTCTGCTCCGGTACAACCATATGATTCTGTTTCCTCCTGGGTTTTGGCTACGAACATGAACCGATGTCTTTCTCTGTGTGCGTCGGGTATTTGCCGCAAGTAAGGATTATTTTTCATTGTCGATTAAATATATATTAATATGTTTTTTCTCATTTATCGAGCATTCTATTACTACTTCGATTACTTAAATTGCGGTAAGATAATCCCCATCAGGACGTTCTCTGCTACGGCACTAGGAAGTGACATTTTAAGAAGAACGGGAGCGCTAACGTGATTCTCAGGTAACAGGGAATCAGGTTAGCGCTCCTATTAGTCTTATAATGTCACTGCTCGAGGAGAAAGACACAGTCTCCTACGATTAATAATATCCTAGACGTTTTTTTTTTTTTTTTATTTGTTATGAATGGAAAAAGTGAAAGCATAATGTTGCTTTAGAGGCTCCCTATACGAGAGATGTAATGTTACGTTGCGGGTGACAACGATTACATTAGACTCTCCCGGAGATCTGAGAGACCTGTCTGTTAAGTGACTGCAGCATCTCGACAGGTCTAATAGCTCGGCACATGGCTGTCCCATTCAACCGGGGTCTGTGTGTGGCAGTTGTAGCATGTGTGTGTGTGTGTGTGTGTGTGTGTGTGTGTGTGTGTGTGTGTGTGTGTGTGTGTGTGTGTGTGTGTGTGTGTGTGTGTGTGTGTGTGTGTGTGTGTGTGTGTGTGTGTGTGTGTGTGTGTGTGTGTGTGTGTGTGTGACTGGAGCAGTAAGGCAGAAACCCATGGGCCAACAGTGACAGTGTGCTTCTGAGTGTTAATGGGCTTGCTGAGTGAGATGCTGTTACCGCTATTACAGCAATCAGCTGCTTCTTAGCGCCCAGCTGGAGCCCCGGCACACACGTGCCCACATCCTAAACGGGTCAATCTCAAAGCCCGCTCCAAATAAATAAAAAGGATTTCCAAGACTAAATCATTATTCCACTCAGGTTTCTCTGAAAAGTATCACAGACGGTGTCTAATGTACACGAGGAGCGAACAACAGCAGATCGAACACATATGCAGATTGTGCCGTTCACTGAGCTCGGGGATTTTAACGTCACGCGACCGAAAGGAAAACGGTTACACATGAGCACTTTAGGCTGCTGTGGGTATGATTTGAGTGTTGTAAAGACAGAGAGCGGGAAAGAGCAGAAGAGAACCAGATTCTCCCTAGTGTTGCCTTCATGCACCGGTGCAAGAGCTGATAGCGCTGTGTGCATGAATGTGATTGAAAGGCAAGATGGATTCCCAGAACCAATTAGGGAAGATATGCCCGGATTGGTCAGAAATGAGCGGGGAGTGGTCTCAAATGGGCATTGTCTCAAGACCTCATCTGAGTTCTGCATGGTTTGCCCGAAACCGCATTACATCAAATGTTGCAATCAGATTGCTAAATGGTTTTCAAAGCATAACTTGAACACGCCTCGTATTTTGTTAATGCTTTAGTGGAAGAAACTTTTTTAAAGTAGACAAAATTACACAATTTCAATGTTTAGTAGAATCCAAGCTAAGCTATAGTTAGCTGTAGCCTGCGACTCTGAGGTTGCATCCATCTGGGTGGATGGCTTTCCCACGTTCTACGCCTTTGATCTGATCAACATGTGTGCTCTGCCACCTTGTCCAGTGTACGTTTGCAGACGCCTGGTTGTGCTGCCTGCATCCTGCAGTCACCCGGGCAGGTACAGGCCTTCACATACAGGCAGGCACAGTCTATCACAACAGATATTCTCACAGAGGGTTTCACTCACTAAAAGCTGATGAATGGCTTTGGCATTTCTAACAAATTAGACTCAAATTAGCCCTATGGATATAAAATCTTGCCTCCAGCACCTTTAAAACAGATAACACATTAACAAATTAAGGCCTTAAAATAATCATCTCAATTATATACAAGTTGTTGAACACCGTGGTAAAAAAAAGCGGGCCAGGCGGAGGGGGGGAACACACGGTAAGTGCCCCAGAGGTCGCGGTGTGTTGCCCCCTGACACCTTGATAAAGAAAACACACGCACCACCGTGACGATTGCGCAGGCGAGGGTAAGAAAAGCACTGTGCTATGACTGAACGTCAGCCCGGCGGTCTCAGAGCGCCATTAGACATCACAGCACAGCGGGCGCCATCGGGGCTTATGGGCTTCCTGCCCTAATATGTCAATTACCAACAGCTGTGCAATTAAACAAAGACGAGCACACGAAACACATGCAGCCAGGGCCCACCGAGCTCAAACAACAAACCTGGCTGCCTTCGATGAACCACCGGCCCACCGAACGAGTGGATGGGTGAATACATAAACGAAGCAATGAAGGAATGAATGGTTGAATGAACAGAAAACAATAAACCCACAGGGACTCCGAGATGGCCAGGGTATTAAAGATTACCTTTGGCTTTATACATGTCTAGCTATAGCGATTGAGAATAAAGCCTGTTATACATGTTGTCATTATAGAATTGATCAATTATTTCATTTATAAATAGACACATATCTATTCATGAACCCCTGAATGATTGGAAGTTGATGT
The DNA here is from genome assembly GCA_900291075.1 of Melanogrammus aeglefinus. Lineage (NCBI taxonomy): Eukaryota > Metazoa > Chordata > Actinopteri > Gadiformes > Gadidae > Melanogrammus > Melanogrammus aeglefinus. The sequence continues at coordinate 812,201 of OLKM01000005.1, forward strand.
TAGATGTTTAATAACAATGTAAAAGTGTTTTAGCCTCTATTATTCTAGCAGATAATTTTGAGGAGGGCTTCAGTATACCTATTCTATCTCTTCATCCCCTTGCGCAGGGATGAAGAGATAGACGAGGAACTGGCCTTAAGCTTGAGGATATTTGATTTTGATTAGGTAGAACTCCTTAGGAGTGGGCCGAGTCATTGTGATTGGACTCTGGGGCTCGGTGAGGCTGCACACCTGTTGCACATTGACCAATGGCTGTTAAAACCAGCCATCCCCACACACACACACACACACACACATCTCCTACATGGCAACATGGAGCACAACAGACTGTTACGTGAAGTAGGCGGTTCCCCCACAAGTGACTGGTTGAACTGGAGACAAACTAAAACATAAATCTGGTTAGATACACAGCTGATTGTATCTTATTAGAGAGCTGCCGCCTCAATCTGGTCAAGGTTAGGCAGGAAAGGGCAAAAGTCTAGGGCATCCTCCATTTCTGTGACACATTATGTTGTGATTAAGCCATCCTTGGCAACAAACAATGAAAAACTGTGTGTGTGTGTGTGTGTGTGTGTGTGTGTGTGTGTGTGTGTGTGTGTGTGTGTGTGTGTGTGTGTGTGTGTGTGTGTGTGTGTGTGTGTGTGTGTGTGTGTGTGTGTTTCAACAGCTACTCTTAATTAGCATGAGTGCGAGCAAGAGAGAGAAAGTCTTTGCTCTGAGCAGCCATCCATGATCCCATGCCATGTCGGTGTGTTGTGTTGCCCCCCATGGGGGCCGCGGGCCCTCCCCTCTCCCTCTCCCCCGCCTCCTCCCCCTCTCCCTTAGCCTGTCTGGACAGCAGGATGGCACATTAGCGTTAGCGCGCTGACTGTCCCGTGTGGACGTGTACCACCTGGCAGGGCTCTGGGAGTCCGCGTGAGGCTGCACTCTTTGGCCATTAGCACACAGCAGGCGCCCTCTGAGCCCTGGCAGGAGATCAAGCCCTGTGTGGGAATACTATCTGGAGCATATGATGAGAACAGCGCCACGCGCACAACCCGTTAGCCCCCCCCCCCACACACGCACACACACACACACACACACACACACACACACACACACACACACACACACACACACACACACACACACACACACACACACACACACACACAACCTAACACTACCCAACGCATGTTCGTACCTGTGCACTTCAACCTACCTTGATACACAGATCATACACATGTGTCATGCACTTGCATGCACACAGGTGTGCTTGTGTGTGTGTGTGTGTGTGTGTGTGTGTGTGTGTGTGTGTGTGTGTGTGTGTGTGTGTGTGTGTGTGTGTGTGTGTGTGTGTGTGTGTGTGTGTGTGTGTGTGTCAGCAGATCCAGCTATAGGCTGGATACGCTGCCATCTCCCCCGTCACACACACACACACACACACACACACACACACACACACACACACACACACACACACACACACACACACACACACACACACACACACACACACACACACACACACACACACACACACACACACACACACACACACACACACACACACACACACACACACACACACACACACACACACACACACACACACACACACACACACACACACACACACACACACACATACAGTCACACACCTAATCAACATTCACTCACTAAAACCTTTATTTAACCTTGAAGACCATTGAAGGTAATTTTGCAATGACGTCAGGCTACAGAGATAAACAAATCAAAGAGGGAAATACTCAATGTCACATTGAGGTGAAGTGGTTTAGATGCTAGTTTTTCAATTGTGCAGGGGTAATGCGAGAGTCGGGCTTCAATGTGATTGGTGAACAGAAACTAAAGGCTGTAGTTAAGAATGAACGAGTTTGGTATGCAATACCCACACTCCCGCTAGGATCAATAGATCAATAGGGTTGCACACTTACTCACATACTAAGTAACTAGCTCACCCTACGGTGTCCTGTTGAAGTTAAATGCATCAGAGCTGAACACAACGCACAGGAAATAAGGCCAGACATCCTCCATTTGCGATGTTTGCCCAGAGAGAGAAAGGAAAAGTACATTATGCGCTTGCATAATGATTCCAATCAGTTCCGTGCTGTAGCGGGTGATTTACCATGTAATGCTGCAGTGTATTGATACTGTCCTTATGAAGTTCCTTCCGACTGTCGTGATAATAGATTGTTACATAACGCCCGGCTTCGGGAGCCAGCTCTTCCTAACGCTGGCAAGCAGGATTTCCGGAGTAGCACGCAACGCTAGGAGCAGAGCGAGAGTAGAAAAGGAGAAGAGGTTTTTGCACCGATTCTTCGACTAAGTCTTCCCCAGAGTGCAATGGAGTGACATGCCTGTCCTGCTTCCTCAGTGGCTAGCAGACACCCTGCAGACAGCCTATCCCATTATCTGGAAGGGAGATGTCCACCATAGATGCTTCCTGGGGAAACGCACACACGCGCACACACACACACACACACACACACACACACACACACACACACACACACACACACACACACACACACACACACACACACACACACACACACACATATGCATGCGCGAAAGCACCCACAAGCATATGTGCACATACGCACCTTTGCAGTACATCCCTTCAAACAGACACACGTGCAAAAGCAATGCACACACACACACACACACACTCAATCAATATCATGCTCAATGAGAAACGGACTACAACTGCCCACGTCGATTCAGTGTACTCTAATCTGTCTTTCCAGGGAACAAGCATACATTTCAAGCGGGAATCCTGACTCAATCAAGTGTGTATACGGACGTGAAGGGCAACAAACCCAAAGGGGGTCCCACCTCTGCCTCCCCGTGTGTCAGGGTGAACGGCGTGTCCTTCAAACGCAACCGCCAAAAGAGTTGGGGAACGAATAAATGGAGGTTGACAGGGAGGTGAGGGCCTGAGGGCTCTACTGCAGGGTTCTGGTTTGGCATCCGTGTGGACAGCCGGCACTGTCTGTTAAAGTCTGCACTGCATCATTCTGGCAAGAGAAGAGAGGTCTCTCTCTCTCTCTCTCTCTCTCTCTCTCTCATCTCTCTCTCTCTCTCTCTCTCTCTCTCTCTCTCTCTCTCTCTCTCTCTCTCTCTCTCTCTCTCTCTCTCTCTCTCTCTCTCCCTCTCTCTCCTCTCTCTCTCTCCCTCCTCCCTCCCCTCTCTCTCTCTCTCCTCTCTCCTCTCCCTCTCTCTCTCTCTCTCCTCCTCCTCTCTCTCTCTCTCTCTCTCTCTCTCTCTCCTCTCTCTCTCTCTCTCTCTCTCTCTCTCTCTCTCTCTCTGCTGGAGGCAGTATCTCTCTCTTTTTTTCTCTCTCCCTCTCTGCTGGAGGCAGTATCTCCCCGCTCTCTCCCTCTCCCTCTCTCTCACACCATCTCTTTCCATCTCTCACTCAGGTATCATTTGTCAGCCTTTGGGAGACATGGGGAGGACGGCGTACAATGGGTCACACCAGGATTCAGCGTTGCATTGGTTCAAGTCTGGGCAATTAGGCGCTATGCACACACAGGAGACAGAGCGCTATCAACTGCATAAACAGCGTCAGATCGTGACACCTCATCCTCTCTCTCTCTCTTTCTCTCTCTCTCTCTCTCTCTCTCTCTCTCTCTCTCTCTCTCTCTCTCTCTCTCTCTCTCATTCTTTCTCTTGATCTCTTCTCTTCCTGCTCGCACGCCCACACGCAATGAGCACGCGCACAACGCCGCTTTCTCAACATGATTACACGGGCGCACGCGAAAGCACACTCAAGACGCGCGCGGATCTGTTTCCTTCCTATTGGAAAGGCGAGAGAATCACAGGTAGCACTGTATCCACCGCGAGGAACCACAAGCCCGCCCACCGGACTGAGCAGAACACACAGCACATACGTACGCACACAGACACACACACTTGTGTACAACTACTGGACCAGATCCATCCTATGAAGTACCAGTGGTGCCTTGGTGGAATGTACAGCAAAAGGGTGGGGGTTGTGGGGGGGGGGGGGGGGGGGGGGGTAGCTACAGCTCCCCGACATCTCCATGGAAACAGGCTTCAGAGCAGCATATCCTGCTCGGCATACTGTCACAGAGTCGAGGATGAATCTAGTCCTCATTAAGGAAGCCCGAGCACATCACCACACACCGTGCAGTGGCATGGATTCATAGTTACAGCTAAATCTCTCTTTGGCTTTGTAAAAAAAAAAAAAAAGGAGTACGATTTCACACAGTCACACACACGGGCTCGCACGTACACACAGTCACATGCACACTCACACAGACACGCACACGCTTCACCTGAGGGAGACTCAGGGGTTTCCTCGGGATCCTACAGGTGAACTCCAATTATCCCCCCTCCATCTCAGAGATGATCACGTAGTCTTTGTCGTTCTACAGTGTTTCCCCCCTTCCCTGAAGACGTCTTGTATTTCCTCCCCCGTTTGGTCCTCACGTATTGGGTAATAGACTCAAGACATCCGGTGCGGCCGATGTCTCATCATGGGGGTCCCCCAAAAAGTATGCGTCGTTAGGGACACTGGGAACTCAGGGAGACGTGGAAGGGTTACCCCCCCAACTTCAAAAGACAGAGAAAGATGCCTAATGATCTTACAGATCACATTCCTAAAACGGGGCGTCAGTGCGAATTATTTAAGGACAGCGAAGGGAACTAATGGGGGATGTTCAGGAAAGAGTTCCCACAGCTTGAAAAAATATACTGTATGAGCCTCCAACAGCTGTCCACAGACACTGTCGTGGTTACCAACCCTCACTGTCTCTTTGCTCATCAATATCCCAAGACTTTGAGTAGAAAATTGACCAAGACACACATTGTGTGTACAGTGTTTGCGTATATGTGTGCTGTGTGTGTGTGTGTGTGTGTACGTGTGTGCGTGTACTCCGGGCACCTTATCTGAAATGCACTGTGCAGCTATCTATGCCAACATAGTCCAGTGCGTGGATGTAGCAGCCTAGTTCCTCTCTCCAGTCAAACACATCTCATGTTCAACCCTCTCTCTCGCTCGCTCAAAACACCCACATACCCCTGGCTCACTATGACATACGCTGCATTGTACCGTGCACCAGTGCAATGGAGGGAGACTGACGGACGCCGCGGTCTTCCGCCTGCCCGCTCTCGTCTTGAACACTTACCTTGTCGTCCTCCCCTGACCACAGGATGGCCCATGAGGTGTGGTTGAAATGGCAGGAATGGTTCGGATGAGCCGCTAATGAATTAATAACATCAGTCGTAGTGGAATCAGCTAGGTGTTTATTATTCTTTGGTAACCTGCCCTCGTTGTGTTAACAAAGTGTTGGCTATAAAATTATCCTCATTATGTAAAGAGATTAGGAGGCTAATTAACGAGATACTGCTTTAAGACCCGC
>OLKM01000005.1:822587-836520 GCA_900291075.1 Melanogrammus aeglefinus
GCAATACTGTTGGTTTGAAGACTTCTCCAAAGCTAATACTAATAATAGCTAACCCTAGTATTAGTATTGTAATGTGCTGGCCTGGTAGTAATAGTATCTTGAATCTTGAGGGTTGCCCATGCACTAGTGATACCAAAATTATGACTTCGATACGATACCTGCCCAAAAAACCCTCGATACTCGACACTGAACCGATACCACGGTGAAAACCTAAAATATCTGGAAAAGAGATGAATAATGGTCCAGCTCGGTCTCACTATGGTTTAACTTTCAGCAGCTTGGTCCTTTGCCGCTTTTTGAGAAAATTCCGTTAATAAATTAATTCTACAGATCAGAGAATTTTATTCAGATCGAGGCGTATTAATATATATCATATGCCTCAATCGGAATACAATTCTCTGATCGGAATACCATTCCATGCGGAATAGAAGAGGTGGTGTAGTCCGCTATAATCAACATGTATACACTTATTCCGATTGGTTTGGGGTGGGTGCGGCTACTTTTTAACTTGAGGTGGCATCAGCAGCTGCAGTAGTTCGCATTTGGTCCGTCGGTACATTTATGCACACCGAACTAGACCGCTGTCAAGGGAAGTGTATTTTTTTGCCTGATTCACGTCTTTCTAATCACTCGGCAAGTAGTCTGGTAACCTATCAACCCCAGTGTGTCCGGTTGCTAAGCGACGTCGACTATTTCTCTGCTGATCAACACTACGAATGGTAATTGCAAAAAGACACACTGTGTGAAGATATTGTTTTGTTTTAGCAAGGAGTCGTGTAATAAGCGGGATAATGTATAGAACGCCGGTCTTCGCGTCGGAGTCCGGATCGCCCTGTCGGGGCTTATTTTCCCGATAATGACCGGCGTTCTGTACAGCATTATCCCTTACATATATCATATGAGTCCAGACCAACATAGTGGTTTTGCGTTAGAGACATACGGATATACGCTTGCCACTTGTGTAAATGCCATGTATACAGTACATTCGGATTTGCATGATAGGAATATAGATCGGATTCTATTCTATATCTATCATGCAAATCCGAATGACCTTGGTGTGGCAGCGTCATGGCAGTGTCATGGCAACCAAACGTCATTGTTTCTGCCTCCCTCTACCCTGACCACAATACAACGCGAACCCAGCGTTTTCACATTTATCCATCTCAGCGATCGCTTTTGAAAAGCATCGTTTTCAGTGTTCGAATTCGCTGTTTTAATGTGGACAGGGCAAGGCAACGAGATGGCGACAGGTTCAGAAGCGCTTGCCTATAGTCCTCGGCTTGTGGAGAAAAAAGACGAGAGAAGGGAAATATGGGGTTATTGTATATAACGGATCAGAAGTGTCCATGTAAACGCGGCTATTGACACTTCTGATCCGATTAGATTTTTAATCGTAATAGATCTATTACGATTAGAAATCTAAATCGGGTCAGAAATAGAAGACGGAGGCTTTCAGAAACTATGACATTTGGTTGCCATGACACTGCCATGACGCTGCCACAAGCTTGCGCTCGAGACCGAGACGCTCATGGCAGGTTAAATGGAAATTAAGATTTCTCTGTACAATGTGCTTTTGTATCTCCAGTTACAACTCGACAAATTGTCTCAAACATATTTCGTTAGTCCAACGCCGAATGCGAGTGCCGTACTTGCTGTGCTTAAGCCATGGGGGAAAAAAAACAAAGACGCCAGTTCAAACTGTACTTCAAAAAAAGATTTGTACTTCCGGTTTGAGCAATATTTTTACTTGTGAGTGAAAATGATTAGCCAGCTGATCATCTGCAACTATCGGTTGATCGCGCGCCTGTAATCTAAACAGAGAAGCGTGGCGGGAGTCGCGTAAGACAACTGTTTATCAAAATGATTTCACTGTGGAACGTGGATGCAAAACATTCCGAAAACGGTATGAAAACGGAGATCGTTTTCATTGCGAATGTGCGTTTTTATATTTACCCGGGTTAGTGTGGACAGGGCCTCACTCTCACTCGCTCAGTGAACTGCCTGCTGCTGCTGTGGCTGAGGGCGAGCTGAGGGGCACGCCCACTGACTAGCCTCTGCGTGCAAGGAGTATGACTGAGAGTTGATGCTGCCTGTGTATGTGCAAGTCCTTTCGTTGAAAGTCTTTTTTTTCTATCATATTTTCTGCTTCTTTTTAATTAGAGCATTCTTTTTTTTATGAAGTATCGATACTAAAAAATGAGCGTATCATATTGTTTTTTTGCCGTGCACCACTACCATACCCATAACAAAAATTTTGATCAGCTAAATATAACACTGTCCATTCATTAATGAAAAACAATGGGCCCAAAAGTCCACAAACCATGCAACTTAAAACACAAAGACAGCCCAAAGAAAACAAGAATCCCCTTTTCCCTTTTCTTTTTTGTCGGAGAGACAATCAAGTAAATACAAATTTGGAAGAGGTCATATCGATCTGGGCTTAATGTAGCTCTCATTGGTATTCTGAGGCTGCGGATAGAACGCTAGAAGAAGGCATATCAGCCCAGGCAAATGCAAATGCACGCAGAAGGAAAGCAGGGGTTAGACGAGGACAGAATAATAGTTCAGGTCCATGCAGTCTTTTGGAAGTGTTGCACTCAGTGGAAGGGTATTCATTGTGAGTCACGTCTGCTTATGAAGAACTGGAAGGCGGTATTATAAGTGATCCATTGCAAAGCTGTAATTAATTACTATATCATTATTACATTCCTCTCTGAGTGATAGACACTAGAAGCAAACAAAGACTGCTGTATTGTATTATTACTATAACAGACCTTCCAACCACTACAATGTTATCATTTTCCATAATACAAGGTTAACCATCAATCACCGCCACGCTGCTCCCAAGGTTTTATCTGGTTTGGTTACTCTTTCATTGACAAAATAGTCCAGTATTCCTCCTGACCACTTATATACTTCTAGTTATTTCAAGATAAAGAACTAGTTGAGAGAATTGCTTACGCTATAACTCTGTTTGAGTCCTGGCACAATAAATAAATACAGTGTGATCTCAATGCCCAAGTGATTGGTATACATGTTCTCTGCCAGAACTCTTCAGTAGCAGACATAAGGAAGTCAAGAGTTTCCAAGATTTCCAATGCACGAGTGTATTAAATTTGGCTGTGGCACAAACGTCCCATCATATGCTCAAAGAAGACAGCGCCCTCTAGTGTTGGCAAAACGGTAGTGGAATAGAAAAAGAAAACATTGGGTGGGCTCAAATGAATAGAAATGCAGTTATATAACAGCTGATTCAATATGCATCAAGGAAAGCCCAAATCTAACTTCACATGAGAAGCATATGGCAATGTTTATGGAGCTGTTTCTCAACGTCGATTAATGCAAAAACGTGCTGGTCTGTACTGCCAGTTTCTAACGCTGCTTCTGCTTCAACCTTGAGAAACTGATGAGTCGGATGTGATCAAGACAGAGTTCTGAATGGGGATAAGGAGGGGGGGGCAGAGGAAAATTCTTCAAAAGACTTCTGGTTGCACGCAATCAAACACACACGGATGTCACCTGCATCAACTTTCTATTCACCGGGAAGCACGGCACTGCTGCTGACAAAGCCCATTCTAGTGGCTGTGTGTCGCCCTGCCAATGATGAACACACTAGATCATCTCTGGATCTGTACGCAGCCCGGCTAGGAAGAAAACACCGTCTGTCAGCTCATTAAAAGCGCTACGTTACTCTCCAGAAGCAGGCATACTGCATGTGTGTTTCTCTCATACGGAGCAGAACGCCAGCAGCCGTACGGAAGAGATAGAGGACACGCTGGGAATCAAAAACACAGTCACTCAAGGGACACAGCAAACCCTGGGAAAATAGTCCTCTTAGGAATGAAGCGCTGCAGCAGCGCATGTGCATTAATGAGTGACCAATCAATCAATAAAAGATTAGGTAAGATGAACTTTAGTATTCCCTGATGGGGATTTGGGAAGAAACTTCTAAAACTACTTTAAATAGGCCTGCACTATGGTCACGGTATGATCGTAGGGTGAAAAAGAAATGTAATAAGACAACAAGGTAGTAAAATGTATTATATATTATTAACAGTGATAATAATTATAATAATATTATTATTAATACAAATAATATATGCCATTTGTGGAGTGCATTTCTCACTTTTTTAAGAGAGAATTCATATTTTTCTTAGCCTGGCTGGTCCCAGTGGGAATCAAAACAATTGTAGGCCTATGTCTTCCAGCAAATAGTTGCAGTAATCCATTAACTACTATATAATCTTGAAACAGCAAAGATAGCATTCAAGCATTCAATGAATCACTCTCTCTCTCACACACACACACACACACACACACACACACACACACACACACACACACACACACACACACACACACACACGCACACACACACGCACACGCACACGCACACGCTTACCTGAGTCCTTCTCAAAAAAAATACAGCATTGAGTCTGTAGTAACCATGGCAACACCTGTGACAGATAAAAGATAGATGACGATATACAAGAAACAGAGGAAGGCTGAGTCACTACACAGACATGCACATTGTTTGTTTGAAGGACCTCAGAGCAACATTATATACGCAATTCGGACAGAAATCAGAAACGCAAATAAATGTGGATTTCGCTCCATTCAACATTGAGTTATTGACGCAGATTCGTGCAGAAGAAGATGTGTCCGACTCTTGGCTTCTCTACCAGCATTTCTGTAACCGTGGAAGGCGCGTGCACCTCTATTTACACACCTTCACGGCGCTCGGCTCGTGTGGCTGCTGCATATTGCTCAATGACTCATTCAGGCTTTGCACAAGTTATAAAAGACTCCCAAGGGAATTAGACTGAGCCCACACATAGAACCCTTTACCATTCTCAGTTAAGCACGTTTTCAAACACCCCATGACACATGTGTCTTATATCTGCCATTTCAACAATATTCATCTAGCTAAAAAATATGATCAGAGCAAGCACACCTTTTTGGTTTGTTTACCTTTCTAAGCGATGACATCTTATGCTGGTGATGATGAGAAGGTCAAAAACAAATAAACGTGAGCCCCTGACATCGATGTGCCTTGCTCTTTGTAAACCTCCGCCGCAGACCGTCCGCGGATTGCCATCACATGGCTTTTAGCCCCGCTGAGATGTGGGACTTGGGGTGCCGCGGTGTGGTGGATGTTGTGGCCGCTGCATCTCGCTCGGATGCGGGGCTTCAGTCATCGGCAGCAGCGCTATCCCTGCTCAGCTGGCTCACATCAGGCGCCATTTTTCTTAATTGTTGGTCACTTCAACTACGCTACGTGTAAGATAATCGATATGCTAATGTTATCTTGCTTTATTCATTAAATAAATGACACGTTTAAGATGTAGCCTAACCATACGCCTAAGAAAAAAATCGCAATAAAGTTAAACAAAAAAAAAAGTTGTCCAATACGAAACTAGGCCTGATAAGTCTCCCACAAGTTCTACTATAAAATAATAGGTCTGCTGGGTCCGAGATTAGGGCGAATGAAACACTCTTTGCGTTCACACTTAACGCGATTTTGGTCGCCAGGTCGCGTGATCGCCAGAGTTTGGTCGCGCGAGTCGTCACAAATCCGTCGCGGGAGTGATTTGTGAAGGATGGAGCCGCGCCGACCGGTCATTTTGGCAGTAGGGCCGAGCTCTCTGAGTGGCCAACGATGGTCGCTGGCTGGCTCGGTCGCTCAAAGTCTATGGGCGGTCCTTAATCAGTTAATTTGCATGTTATTAACGTTTTTCTTGCGACAGTTGAAGTACCAGAAAGCCATGCTCTCTGGCGAAAGCTTCCTACAGCTCTTTATTGCAAATATTATTTTTATTGAAGTAGGCCAGGTCTATCAGTATCAATAAAAATGTATTAGTTGTAATTTGTGGCGTATTCAAATAAATATTTCCAAAATGTCGCAGTGGTAAAAGCGGTGGTGATGGTAGGTTAGTAATCAAGAAACCCGGTGATAGATTCTCTCCATGGTTGGGAATAAATTTGCTCCTTTAGTCAAACTCACTGACGCAATTGGCCTCTTTCATTTCAACATTTTAGTATGATTTAGTAGGCCTACGATGTATGATAATTATACGACGTAATGACGGGCTGCCTGCGACGCTGGCAGCCCCATATGTTTCATATGATAAGAAATGACAGTGCTACCCCTTATGTTTTATTTGATAAATATCGACATTGTTTGATTTGATAAAAAAAAAGACAGTTACCCCTTATGTTTTTTTTGATGGCGACCGATAAAAATACGAGTGTTACCCCTTATGTTTTATTTGATAAAAAACGACAGTTTACCCTTTATGTTTTATTTTGATAAAAAAACGACAGTGTTTACCCCTTATGTTTCTTTTGATGACGACCGATAAAAAATACGAACAGTGTTACCCCTTATGTTTTATTTGATAAATATTGACATTGTTTGACGACCGATAAAAGTACGACAGTGTTACCCCTTATGTTTTATTTGATAAAAAACAACAGTGTTACCCCTTATGTTTTGCTGATAAAATACGACAGTGTTACCCCTTAAGTTTTATTTGATAAAAAACGACAGTGTTACCCCTTATGTTGTATTTGATAAATATTGACATTGTTTGATTTGATAAAAAAACGACAGTGTTCCCCTTATGTTTTATTTGATAAAAAACGACAGTGTTACCCCTTGTGTTTTTTTTGATGACGACCGATAAAAATACGACAGTGTTACCCCTTATGTTTTTATTCATAAATATCGCTAGTGTTATCCCATTTCTTTCATATGATAAGAAATGACAGTGTTACCCCTTATGTTTTATTTGATAAATATCGACATTTTTTGATTTGATAAAAAAACGACAGTGTTACCCTTTATGTTTTATCCAATAAAAAACGACTGTGTTACCCCTTATGTTTTATTTGATAAAAAAACGACAGTGTTACCCCTTGTGTTTTTTTTGATGGCGACCGATAAAAATACGACAGTGTTACCCCTTATGTTTTATTTGATAAAAAAGGACAGTGTTACCCCTTATGTTTTAATTGATAAAAAATGACAGTGTTACCCCATATGTTTCATATGCTAAGAAATGACGGGGTAACCCCTTATGTTGTATTTGATAAATATCGACATTGTTTGATTGGATAAAAAAACAACAGTGTTACCCCTTATGTTTTTTTTGATGAAGACCGATAAAAATACGACAGTGCTACCCCTTATGTTTTATTTGATAAATATCGACATTGTTTGACGACCGATAAAAATACCACAGTGTTACCCCTTATGTTTTATTTGATAAAAAACGACAGTGTTACCCCTTATGTTTTATTTGATAAAAAACGACAGTGTTACCCCTTATGTTGTATTTGATAAATATCGACATTGTTTGATTTGATAAGAAAACGACAGTGTTACCCCTTATGTTTTATTTGATAAAAAACGACAGTGTTACCCCTTGTGTTTTTTTTGAAGACGACCGATAAAAATGCGACACTGTTACCCCTTATGTTTTTATTCATAAATATCACTAGTGTTACCCAATTTCTTTCATATGATAAGAAATGACAGTGTTACCCCTTATGTTTTATTTGATAAATATCGCCATTTTTTGATTTGATAAATAAACAACAGTGTTACCCTTTATGTTTTATCCAATATGTTTTTTTGATGGCGACCGATAAAAATACGACAGTGTTACCCCTTATGTTTTATTTGATAAAAAACGACAGTGTTACACCTTATGTTTTATTTGATGAAAAACGACAGTGTTACCCTTTATGTTTTATTTGATAAAAAACGACAGTGTTACCCCTTATGTTTTATTTGATGACGGGCAATTAAAAACGACAGTGTTACCCCTTACGTTTTATTTGATGACGGGCAATAAAAAATAACAGTGTTACCCCTTATGTTTTATTTGATGACGGGCAATAAAAAACAACAGTGTTACCCCTAATGTTTTATTTGATATCGGGCAATAAAAAACGACAGTGTTACCCCTTATATTTTATTTGATATTGGGCAAAAAAAAAAGACAGTGTTACCCCTTATGTTTTGATTGATAAAAAACAGTGTTACCCCTTATGTTTTATTTGATGACGACCGATAAAAATACGACAGTGTTACCCCTTATGTTTTATTTGAAAAATATCGACATTGTTTGACGACCGATAAAAATACGACAGTGTTACCCCTTGTGTTTTATTTGATAAAAAACAACAGTGCTACCCCTTATGTTTTGTCTGATAAAAAACGACAGTGTTACCCCTTATGTTTTATTTGATAAAAAACGACAGTGTTACCCCTTGTGTTTTTTTTGATGACGACCGATAAAAATGCGACACTGTTACCCCTTATGTTTTTATTCATAAATATCACTAGTGTTACCCCATTTCTTTCATATGATAAGAAATGACAGTGTTACCCCTTATGTTTTATTTGATAAATATCGCCATTTTTTGATTTGATAAATAAACGACAGTGTTACCCTTTATGTTTTATCCAATATGTTTATTTTGATGGCGACCGATAAAAATACGACAGTGTTACCCCTTATGTTTTATTTGATAAAAAACGACAGTGTTACCCCTTATGTTTTATTTGATGAAAAACGACAGTGTTACCCCTTATGTTTTATTTGATGACGGGCAATTAAAAACGACAGTGTTACCCCTTATGTTTTATTTGATGACGGGCAATAAAAAACAACAGTGTTACCCCTTATGTTTTATTTGATATCGGGCAATAAAAAACGACAGTGTTACCCCTTATGTTTTATTTGATATTGGGTAAAAAAAAAAGACAGTGTTACCCCTTATGTTTTATTTGATATTGGGCAAAAAAAAAAGACAGTGTTACCCCTTATGTTTTGATTGATAAAAAACGACAGTGTTACCCCTTATGTTTTATTTGATAAAAAAACGACAGTGTTACCCCTTACGTTTTATTTGATGACGGGCAATAAAAAACAACAGTGTTACCCCTTATGTTTTATTTGATAAAAAACGACAGTGTTACCCCTTGTGTTTTTTTTGATGAGGACCGATAAAAATACGACAGTGTTACCCCTTATGTTTTTATTCATAAATATCGCTAGTGTTATCCCATTTCTTTCATATGATAAGAAATGACAGTGTTACCCCTTATGTTTTATTTGATAAATATTGACATTTTTTGATTTGATAAAAAAACGACAATGTTACCCTTTTATTTTTTATCCAATAAAAAACGACTGTGTTACCCCTTATGTTTTATTTGATAAAAAAAACGACAGTGTTACCCCTTATGTTTTTTTTGATGGCGACCGATAAAAATACGACAGTGTTACCCCTTATGTTTTATTTGATAAAAAAGGACAGTGTTACCCCTTATGTTTTAATTGATAAAAAATGACAGTGTTACCCCATATGTTTCAGAAATGACGGGGTAACCCCTTATGTTGTATTTGATAAATATCGACATTGTTTGATTGGATAAAAAAACAACAGTGTTACCCCTTATGTTTTTTTTGATGAAGACCGATAAAAATACGACAGTGTTACCCCTTATGTTTTATTTGATAAATATCGACATTGTTTGACGACCGATAAAAATACCACAGTGTTACCCCTTATGTTTTATTTGATAAAAACGACAGTCTTATCCCTTATGTTTTATTTGATAAAAAACGACAGTGTTACCCCTTATGTTGTATTTGATAAATATCGACATTGTTTGATTTGATAAGAAAACGACAGTGTTACCCCTTATGTTTTATTTGATAAAAAACGACGTGTTACCCCTTGTGTTTTTTTTGAAGACGACCGATAAAAATGCGACACTGTTACCCCTTATGTTTTTATTCATAAATATCACTAGTGTTACCCCATTTCTTTCATATGATAAGAAATGACAGTGTTACCCCTTATGTTTTATTTGATAAATATCGCCATTTTTTGATTTGATAAATAAACGACAGTGTAACCCTTTATGTTTTATCCAATATGTTTTTTTTGATGGCGTCCGATAAAAATACGACAGTGTTACCCCTTATGTTTTATTTTGATAAAAAACCGACAGTGTTACCCCTTATGTTTTATTTGGATGAAAAACGACAGTGTTTACCCTTTATGTTTTATTTTGAAAAAAAACGACAGTGTTACCCCCTTATGTTTTTATTTGATGACGGGCAATTAAAAACGACAGTGTTACCCCTTACGTTTTATTTGATGACGGGCAATTAAAAACGACAGTGTTACCCCTTACGTTTTATTTGATGACGGGCAATAAAAAATAACAGTGTTACCCCTTATGTTTTATTTGATGACGGGCAATAAAAAACAACAGTGTGTTACCCCTATATGTTTTATTTGATATCGGCAATAAAAAAACGACAGTGTTACACCCTTATGTTTTATTTGATATTGGGCAAAAAAAAAGACAGTGTTACCCCTTATGTTTTTGATTGATAAAAAAACGACAGTGTTACCCCTTATGTTTTTATTTGATAAAAAAAACGACAGTGTTACCCCTTACGTTTTTATTTGATGACGGGCCAATAAAAAACAACAGTGTTACCCCTTATGTTTTATTTGATGACGGGCAATAAAAAACAACAGTGTTACCCCTTATGTTTTTTTTGATGACGACCGATAAAAATACGACAGTGTTACCCCTTATGTTTTATTTGAAAAATATCGACATTGTTTGACGACCGATAAAAATACGACAGTGTTACCCCTTATGTTTTATTTGATAAAAAACAACAGTGTTACCCCTTATGTTTTGTCTGATAAAATACGACAGTGTTACCCCTTATGTTTTATTTGATAAAAAACGCCAGTGTTGACCCTTATGTTGTATTTGATAAATATTGACGTTTTATTTGATGATACGAGTGCAATTAAAAATATATCACTAGTGTTATACCCCTTACTGTTTTATTTGATGAACGGGCCGGGCTAATAATAAAAAACTAGACAGTGTTACTTATCATTATGTTTAATTTGATATCGAGGCAATAAAAATCGATCACAGTGTTTACCCCTTATGTTTGTATTATGATGAACGGGCAAATAAAAAAACGAACAGTGTTACCCCTTATGTTTTTTTTTGATATGTCGTGGCATATAAAAAAAGAGACAGTTAGGTTTCAGGTAAGCTAGGGTATAGTTACAATTCTCAGGGGACACACAAAACACTCAACTGGGAGATAGCCTGTGTGGGATTCGAAGTAGACAACCTATTGGTTAGCGTGACAAACTGCTTCTACCTCCTGATGCTATAAATCCAAATTATTTATTTGGATAAAAAAATGACAGCAGTCTTACGCCTTACGTTTTATTTGATATCGCGGCAGAGCAATAAAAATGACAGTGTTACCACTTAATGTTTTGATATTGATAAAAACACACAGTGTTACCCCTTATGTTTTATTTGATGACGGGCAATAAAAAACGACAGTATTACCCCTTATGTTTTAATTTGATGACGACGGGCAATAAAAAACCGACAGTGTTACCCCTTATGTTTTTATTTTGATGACGGGCAATAAAAAAACAACAGTGTTAACCCTTACGTTTTATCTGATGACGGGCAATAAAAAACAACAGTGTTAACCCTTACGTTTTATCTGATGACGGGCAATAAAAAAACAACAGTGTGTTAACCCTATGTTTTTATCTGATGACGGGCATTAAGAAAACAACACAGTGTTTAACCCCTTACGTTTTATTTGATATCGGGCAATAAAAAACGAACAGTGTTACCACTTATGGTTTTATTTGGATGACGGGCCAATAAAAAAAACGACAGTGTTACCCCTTATGTTTTTTTTGATGTCGGGGCAATAATAAAGACAGATAAAAACAAGAGACAGTGTTACACCTCCTTATGTTTTTTTTGATGTCGGGCAATAAAAACTCAGTTAGGTTCAGGGTACTTAGGGTTAATTACCATACAGGACAAACAAACACTCAGCTGGGAGAAGCTGGAGATCGAACTGGCAACCTATTGGTTGGGTGACAACTGCTCTACCTCCTAAGCTAAAATCCAAATATTTATTTGATAAAAAACGACAGTGTTACACCCTTATGTTTTTATTTGATTATTTGATGAGTGCCATAAAAAATAACAGTCGTGTTAACCCCTTACGTTTTATTGATGACGGCCGGGCAATTAAAAAACAACACAAGTGTTACTTCTTTATGTTTAAATTTGATATCGGGCCAATAAAAAACGACAGTGTTACCTATGTTTTTTTTTGATGTCGGGCAATAAAAAGAGACAGGTTAGGTGTCAGGTAGCGTAGGGTTAGTCAATTCTCCGGGAAACACACAAACACCTCGAACTGGGAGAAGCTGGAATCGGTATAAGTAGCAACCTATTGGTTAGTGACAACTTGCTCTAACCTCCTGGCAGCTAAAATCCATATTTGATTTGATAAAAAAACGACATTCTTACGCCATCTGACGTGTAGGAGTATCGGCAATAAAAAATGACAGTGCTCACCCCCTTATGGTTTGATTGATAAAAAAACAACAAAGTGTTACCCCTGTATGTTTTATGTGATGACAGCAATGAGTCACATGACCACCGCACAGTATTACCCTTATGTTTTATTTGACTGACACGGCATAACAAAACGACTCCCTGTTACCCCTTATGTTTTATTTTGTGCCGCCAATAAAAACAACAGTGTATACCCCCTTCACGTTTTGATTTGCATACTCCTGACAATTAAAAACAACAGTGTTACCCCTTCTTATCTGATGACGATCCAATAAAAAACAACAGTGTACCCTTATGTTTATTTGATACTCGACGAAAAAAAACGACAGGACCCGCTGGACTGGTTGATAAGAAACGACAGTGTACCCCGTACGTACTCCCATTTACTCTAGGCACTGATCGTCCTCGTGCACTATAACGAACCAACAGAACAGTGTTACCCTTACCGTTTATCTGAATGAGGCCAGATAAAACAAACACGTGATAATCCTCTTTTATCGTTTTATAGCTGATGACCCGCAGGCATTTAAAAAACACCGTAACCCGTTGCACGCTTTTATTTGATACCTCTGTGCGTACAATAAAGAACACTACGTGCCTTACTCACTTATTTTTTCATTTTTGATGACGGGCAATACTAAAACGACAGTGTTAGCCTCCGTTCGTGTGGTTTTGATGTCGGGCAACTATAATACGCAGATAAACAATAAGCAGCCACAAGCTGCTTACCCCCTTTATGTTTATTCTTGATGCGGTGCGGCAATAAAACACGACTCATTAAGTTCATGGTACTTAAGGATTACATTGCCACTACAGGACAACAAACCACTCATGCTGGGAGAAGCTGGGGACGTCGATACTGACACACTTACCAGACCTATGGTTTGGGTGACAAGCTTGCTCTACCTCCTACGCTAAAATCCAACATATTTATTTGAAAAAAACCGACAGTGTTACCCCTTATGTTTTATTTGATTATCGGGCAATAAAAAACGACCTAGTGTACCCCTTACGTTTGTTTGATAAAAACGACAGTGTTACCCTTTACGTTTTATTTGTTTATATGTGATAAAAAACGACAGTGATACCCCTGATGTTTTATTGATGACGCGTGCAATACAAAAAACCGACAGTTCTTGTTACACCTTAGGGTTTTTTTTAGGATTGAGTTCGGGCAAACTAAAAACCTCAGCTTTAGTTCAGGATCCACATACTCCAGGGACAACAAAACACTCAGCTGGAGTACTGGGGATCGAACTGGCACTATTGGTGGGTGACAATCTGCTCTACCTCCTTAAGCTAAAATCAAGATATTCTGATTTTAAACACAAACACGACCAGTGTCTAGCCGCTTATGTTTTTTAATTTGCATGAACCGCAATACCGAAACGACAGCTCGTACCCTTTCCGTTTTATTTGCTGACGGGCAATAAAACAATGACAGTGTTACCCTTATGTTTAGTTTGATGACGG
>OLKM01000005.1:840091-1057591 GCA_900291075.1 Melanogrammus aeglefinus
TTGTTATACCATGCTGAGCAAAGCTAGGCAGCATGGCGTTAACACCAGCAATAACTTTCCATAACGTTAGATATTCTTTAATTAGCCTAGATTATCCTGATCTAAATTGGATAATTATTGAAAGAGAATACAAAAGTAAAAACATTAAACCAATAATTTTACTTTTATTTTCTAAAGAGCTGATTGAAAGTTCACTTGACATTCTCTTATTGTAATATAGAGCTATAGATAGCCTAGATAGGGCACTACGTCTCGAGTTGGTTCCCAGGAGCTTCCCAGTGGTTACCACTGCTTATAACAAAATGGGTTCAATGCAGAGCATGAATTTCAACACATCAATGCAATATCACATCAATAAATAAATCAAATCAAGATCAAATCAAATGATATTATCCACTCTCTAAACAGCATTCAACATATCGCTACTACCTATATACCACTTACCACCATTGTATGGAAAATGTTTTTGAGAATTATATTCAAAGAACAGTGACAGTGACTGACATCCAATGTGGGAGATCTAGGATGGTTGTTCCAGCTAAACAGTTGGTCAGTGGTGTAAAGTAACAACGTGTTAAATGCTTTGTTACGGTGCTTGTTGATCCGAGGCCAGTGATGCCCCCAAGGACTGCTATGAGGCCTCTGACTGGGAGGCACTGTGCATACTGGAAGGAGGGTATAGTCTCCCAGACGGCGTCACAGACTACATGAAGGTCTGTGTAGACAGCCCTGTTTCATTGAAGATGGTGTAATGCTTCCCCAAAAACATGCTTGTGGCCATCACTCTTAAACACTGCTCACTAAGGGAGTCACTTTGAACTCTGTAGTCTCTTTTCAATTTAATTCAGTCACTTAAATTAAGTCATTCTACTATTTATCCTATCCAGGTGGCCTGTGCAATATTCCTGCAATTTAGTAGGCATACCTGCAAGACGCTAACATAATTTACATCAGCTTCAGTTATTAATTGTACAAGCATATTTTATGACATTCTGCTGTTGGTTAGATCTTTATGTTATCTATGAATATAAAATTCATATTCAAGCTGTATTTTATGTTTATTTCGCTAGTTATATTTTTTCCAGTATTATTACGTTGATGTTTCTGGCTTGAACTGAGCAACTATAACAAATAATTTCCAATTTCCAATTTCCAATGTTTTTTTCTGGGGTACCTTTAGTTCTTATAATTCAGTCAACTTGCCCAAACACTAAATAAAGTCTACTTGTACTCCCATACAATTAGTGGATTCATCGTAACTCGCCACAAAATAAATTCAGAAAAAAAAATATGGATGCGAATATTTGCCAATCTCACTCACAAATTGAGGCACATAATATTAAATTATATTTGCTGGAATTTCCACCAGATGCTTCAGCAACAGCAGCAGTATGAACAACTCATCCACTATAGTGCCGCTAGTGGATGCCTACTGCAGACGATGACCCTTGACCAGCTACTACTGCCAATGTTTACCTATGTACTAGAAGATAAACTTCTATATGATTCACCTTCAAATAACTTGACGAATGGGTTATTTTACTCAAGTAGGCCTATGCCTTGCCACTTTATACAGCACTGCCGTTTACACGGCCCAGGCTGCAGGTTGTTTTCTATGGTTTTAGAATATTATGTATGGTTGTAATTAAATTCTGCAAAGTACAACGATCGGGCAACGGCCACCCTCTTCTTCGTTAATTTCCGTCTCCTTCCGATACCAATTAGCCTACATTTTTGGTTGTGGCTATAAGAAACCGGAGCTATCATGCACAATTGCGATGGGTTGTTTGTAAAAGAAAAGCACGCGAATATGCAAAGATTTGAGTACTTTGCAACTACTTTGCAAGGGCTCTAAATCAGACAAGACCATTTACTACGGAGGGGGACTCAATTATGGGAGCGTCTCAATGACGTGTACCAGATGTACCAGATGGGCCGGCTCCCCTGGCAACGCCCCTTCAATTTACTTGTAAATAGAGGACAACATGGGTCGCAGCATCGCACAGCAGGTGACCGGGTAGACATGTAGCCTATAGCAAACACAACAGCAAATAGTGTTGGATTGGTTCTCCCAATGGACCGAGCTGTTAATTAGCTTCAGTGTGTGTGTGTGTGTGTGTGTGTGTGCGTGTGCGTGTGCGTGTGATGAAAAAAATAATCATCGGCCATGGTGTTGATTTGAGAATGATGGATTTACCGGTTCTAAAATATGAATTAACCGGTTACGAAATATGAAAGTTATGCAAGGAATGCTGGGCGCAGCAGAACGTCTCAGTCTCAACTGCGTAGCCTAGTGTCGCAAGGAATCACTGCACGCTCGGCCGCCGCCACACCACGCCGCATACAAAGGAGAAACATTATCGCCCACACACACAGCTTATAACTGGAATAGATTTGGTGCTGCTGACTCCCTCCCAACACAACACATATTTCCATCTAGGGGTGCGGCGTCGCAGCCGGTTTGTTTCCACCGTCATGTCTCCTTTTTGTCGCATTGGGATGGGAGTGATGCGATAGAAAAGTTGACGCTCGTGTAGGCTGTCATGTGTGCGCTTCCTTTTCTTCAGCTCTGGGTGGACAACTGATGTCACTGGCGTGATTGGTGATGATCACACATACATTTGTTGACGTGTTGTGTGTCTTGTGTGCAAGTGAAGCTAGCGACCATTGAAGCCTCGCGGGGGGAGAGCGTTGAGGTCTGGGGTCAGACGCCGGGCGGTCACTGACCACATCGGACGGCTCACTGCGGATAGGTTGGCAGGTAAGATGCGGGAACTAATAACTAGGAGTCCTTTAGCCTGCAGGCGTCGGTCGAAAGGCAGTCCTTTGCCTTCCTCCTTAACCTAAACAACTTTTGGAGCAACTAGCATGTTTTACACTTAACCGAGGGGTTATCATTTAACCACAAGTGCACGGATGCCAGAGGGGACGACACATGGATAAATAACCCCTTGATTTGTCCGTGTAGATTCTGTGAAATGGGGAGGCTACCTTCCTCACAGCATAGCCTACCGTTCGTGTTACTGCTTCTCACTGGTTATGTATACCGCCTGATCTATTTGTTTCCATCGTAGCCTACACCTCGGAATCTTATCTCTGTGTAGACATGTCGTAGGCTATTTCCCTTTCCACACTCTCAACATGGGTAGGCCTAATTGATTAACATGTTATCATGGTGATCAAAATGAAATGCCCAATCCTTAGATGGATATGAGGACAACATATGTCCGCAATAGCCTTTATTGTTGAAATAGCTACATATGGACCATTATTTTTCCTCACTCTCCACCAGCTAAACGGAAGAGCCAGCGTCCACTGACCACCTAAACCCTATCCTGACCACCATGGGGAACCACGCTGGCAAGGACAGTATTGGCCATACAGGTATGATCTGCCCTACAAATACAAAGCTCAAGTGAACTATTCCAATACACTAGTATTCCTGTATAATACTTTTGGGGAGGTTTTCTTTTGGAAATATTAAGGGTTCTGGCCTATAGGACTTTTTGTTCCTACAAAACGAATCGTTTTATCAACATCATCTCGCTGAATTAATTGATATTTCATTTAATTTTTATTCCCCCTAATTACTAATTATTATCTTTTAACCGGTTATTTTATAGAATAAATGCTTTGGCATATTTTGTTATGGCACATCCTCCTTCTCTAACTCTAAATGAAGGCACAAACACATTTTATCTTAGATTATTGCATGAATGTTCGATTGTCTCCTTGTGTTCAGTCTATTGAGCTGTTAAAATAGTTTCTAGCTATTTTCTTCCTGGTTCCCACACTCGCAGATTGTGTGCCTTTTTACAGAGTCCCATTGTGCATGTGAATTAAGGTAGAATGTGGAGAATCTCTATACCATAATCAAAACCATTTATTTTATTCAGCTAAAATATGCTGTGATATCTTAAACTAACTCAAATTCTGACTGATGCCTCTTACACTTGATAATATATTTTTTAATTCATTCATTCTTTCTCGTTTTGGATTCTAATAATAGATTAGTGATGCTCTTCCTCCTCTCAGTTTTTCAAGGAGTGGACTGGGAGGAGATTAGCTCCCTGAGTACACAGTCGTATCCAGACAGATTGTTGAGTTAGCATTAGCACAGACTGGCCCGACAGCAGAGTAGAAATAAAGCACCAGAATCATTGAATTTCTCCAGGGTGCACATTAGAGCCCTTTGTGTGTAAAGGCAACACTTCAATAATCACGGCACGCAAACAAAAATGGCAGCATCCATTTGGCATCGGTGGGATCTCAAGCTCAATATTTGGGTGAAGTCAAAAAATTCTGAACAGTGCATCCCTCAGGCAGGATATCTTTGCCCTGTTGGTGTGTGTGTGTGTGTGTGTGTGTGTGTGTGTGTGTGTGTGTGTGTGTGTGTGTGTGTGTGTGTGTGTGTGTGTGTGTGTGTGTGTGTGTGTGTGTGTGTGTGTGTGTGTGTGTGTGTGTGTGTGTGTGTGTGTCAATCAAAGAGTGGCAAGAGAAGCTCAACTAATCGACCGCATCAATCAATCATGCAGTCATTGATTCATGGTCTGGCAACTTGAATCAAGGCTGAGAAACACAGACCGGACAATATAAAGTCTTTTAATTATTATAAGTGGTTGTCAAGTGCCTCAGCATTCTGAATCCTGTGCAGTGATTTTCGCCCGGCCAGTAAAGCATTACAGTATACCAGCCTTGAGATGGCCAGAGCATGGATTGGTTGGATGTGGGCTAGATGGTTCTGCCTGTATGAAGCTCTCTTTTGGGCAGGATTTTGTCGAAATACCTGATGGTGGTCGGAGAAACCGGTGGCCTCAATAATTGATCCCTGAGAGTATGTGTACAACAAGAATATTTAAGGTCCAAGAACTGATCCCTGTGGAACACCACATATCAACTGATCATACTTCCACACGTCACCCTACCACGACACCCTACAGAACCTACTAGTGAGGTAGCATTCATTTCTAACCATTTATGCACCGTCCCAGTGATTCCAAGATCAGAGCATTTAGGAGTATCTGAAAGTTCACAATACTGAATTGGAACGTTTCAGTATTGATTTCTGGATATACAAAGTTTTTACTGTTAATATTGATGCTTCAATCATATATTCTATTTTTTGTGCTCTTTTACAAAAAAAAAAAGTATGTTCAATGTGTATTTACTTCCAGGTTCTCCTCTGGATTTCTTCCACACGCCTCCTACGAGCCCCTCAGAAGAAGCCCAGCTCGCTGCTTTGGCCTCCTCCTCCTCCTCCGTCTTCACCAACAAGATGCAGACCCCCTGCAGTCCCTGCCCCCCTACCCCGATCCCAAGCAACTGCCCGCGGCAGCAGCTCCTTCAGGGGGAGTGGGCACTGATCAGCATGGAGAGTCAACGTTCTCCACAGATGTCTCTGAGTCACGAAAAAAAGGAAGAGGAAGAGGCGGGAGCAAAGCATTATGGGACCGTGGGCTCACTCAGCCCGGCGCCGATGCCGCTGCCCTGGAGCTCGCCGACGGAACAAGTCTGGCAGGAGAGAGACAGTGGGCTGGAGTCCCCACTGGGGGCTGAGCAGGTGTGCCAGGAGACGAGTCTGGTGATGCGGAGTCTGATGGAGTACTACAGGGCCTCGCTGGGCCTCAGCCCCGGTCCTGACGACTCAGTCGGAGCAGTAGGTAGGACCACAATGTCTGCTTGTTGAACCGAACTGTGAAAGTTGGGCACAGGGCAGAGTTTTAGCTTCGGGAAATTCGCTAACCCAGCTGATGCTGTTTTTTAATCTGGTTTTAATTTTAAGGAATATCGTCATCCTGTTCTGTTTCTGATTTGGATTACATTTTAACTGACGATATAGTTCCCCCCTCGAGAGTAACAAAACATCAAGGCCTAGCCCCATCCCTTGACGGGAATGGTATTTAGGTATTTTATTTGGATTTTATACTTCTCATTTTGCTCTTTCAATGAAATATTAGATTGTGAAAGAACAATAAACTCTTTTATTTATTGTAGTTGTAAACTGCCTCCTAGTGGGTGTGCTTATTAATACTGCACTAACTACCCGACAACTCTTCCTCAAATTACTAAAATGGCATAGAATCCATCATGTGATGTCTCGTATCAGTTTTTTAAAGCAGGGGCCTTGTGTGGTTCTACCTTTGCCAGAGCTCCTCAGGCGCTTGGTGTCAGAGAGGAGTGAGCTGGTCGAGGAGATAAACGGCTTAAAGGAGACCCTACGGGTAACTCAGATCTCCTATCTTGCCCAAATACTGGTTACTGAGAGAGGCAACTATGTATGCTGTGGTTATCCAACCTATGCGGTTCAAGAATTGTATTGGTTTTCATATATAAACATACTGCGGAGTGACATGACTATGGAGAAAAACCATCTCACTTGAATATTAATTGTTAATGTTAACTTAATGATTATTAAGATGCATAACTGTTCAACCTGAGTTGTTCTTTAACTCTGCTCCCCCTGTGACTGCAGACTGAGAGGGCAGAGTGGCTGCAGTTCCAGCGTGACCTGCAGGTGGCGGTGTCCGTGGCAGACAGGCTGCGCGAGAGGAGGCCGAGCAGGCGCTGGGCGCGCTCCGGGAGCACCACGGCGCCGCGGAGGCCCGGCTGGCCCGGGCCCTGAGGAGACAACAGGAGCAGGACCGGGAGCTGCGGGACCTGGAAGCCCAGCACCGAGACGCCCGTCATCAGCTGTCCACGCTGAACGCAGAGGGGCGACGGCGGGGGCACACGGGGTCGGACGCTCGAATCAGTGCACGCGGTTTGGCGAAGGATGGAGCAGAGCCAGAGGTGAATGTGGTGGGAGACTCCTCGGAGGAGGAGCGGGGACACGACGGGAGAGAGGAGGGTGGGCGGCAGAACTACGCACTGGTCGCGGCGGGAAAGACGGACTTGGAGGAGAAGCTGCTTGAAGGGGTGCACACGGATGTGGAAGCTCAGGACGTGGAAGGACATTCCTTGGCACAACCAAAAGGTGTGGGGGCCGGAGGGACGCGTGGCTGCGTGGGGAGCCTCGGGGGGGAGGGTGATCAGGAGTCGGAGAAGACGCAGCTTGCTGGAAAGGGTGTCGCTGAGGCGTACATTCTCAGTTTGGCTGCCATGAAGAAGAAGGAGGAGGAGGCAGGCAACGGTACTCCAGACCACAGACGAGTTTTGATGCTTTCTGAAAGATCCTGGTAAGTGGCCGGGTCTTTCCTCAACGGGCTCTGTTTTATTACATGACAGACAATCATGCATCAAGGGATTTTCTTTTTGTCTTTTCTCAGGAGCCTTTCTCGTCTCCCTCTCCCTGAAAACACCAATAAAAGCAGCCCCTGCCAAAACAACAGTTCAACGTTGCCGCTATGCAAGGTAGAGTGGATTAAATCCATGCACAATTTTTAACACATTGCACCCCATGTTTTATAAAAAAGATTTTGCTGTTCAAGGGCGATGAGATAAGTTTGTTCCTAACCTTTTCTAGAAGGAAGAGCCTGCCAAAGAGAAAAAGACGAGCAGGCTTCTGCAACGGCAAGACAGTTGGTCCAACTTTTCTACAAGTAAGTCAACATTGTATTAACGGCATCAATATTCTGTTGAATTGCATTTTCTTTGGTTTTGTATATTTTAAATGTTCGCTGTGTTTGTCTTGCTTGAAGAAAAGCCGGATGAGGACCCAAACCCTGATTCCAATAGGTAAAAAAATAAGTTATATTGTTTAGAAATTTGATTAGTATGATGATGGCAGACATGATGACAGTTGGTGCCACCTTTTGGGTTAGGACTTTTGACTAGCAATACATTGAATCAAAATTTTACACAAAGATTAAGTGAACTGTAACTGATGCCAACTGGGAGTAATGGGATTGTAGAAAGAGAATTTGATGACATGAACACGCATTTATTACAGGAGTTGATCCTACAAAGAAAGGCATAACATGACCCCTGAGAAGAGTTAATCGCTCTTTTTCTCAAAACTCTTCCTGTTCTGCTGCTTCCACAGACCTCAAGATGCCTTTAGCGCTCTGCTACGACGTCACGGTGGCTCCAGGAGGAACGCCTTGCTCCGCTGGTGCCAAACCCGTACCAAGGGATATAAGGTTGGAGATTAAAACGTTACTCCTGTCCAACAGTGCAGTTTATGCTGAATTTGACCTTTGAGCGGGGATGGATCTCTGAACTCGGCCCAACTGAAATAGTATATTTGTGCTACAATAAAGTTGTAATTAGCCTTTTAATTTAAGTATGTTGTTCTGTTTAGTAAGGGTCTACCAGTGCAAGTGACTCGGAATCCATTCTATGTTCTCAAATCAAAATGTGTTTGAACAGAATATTGAGATCACAAACTTCAGCAGCAGCTGGGAGGATGGCCTGGCCTTCTGCGCCGTGTACCACACCTACATGCCGTCGCACGTCCCATACGGCAGTCTCACACCTGAGGACAAGGTGAGAGAAAATACTCTGAAGTTCTAAAGTTCCAGTCCTAGAAGGGACTTCCATGCTGTTATTTTAGGTTGCATCTCACTCAAATGCCAATATATATATTTCTGGATTTTTCTATGCATATCCATATGTATTTATTTTTTTAAGTTACTAAAAATACAGATAAAGGACAGATTCCAGCCACTGGTTCTTAGATCAATACTGAGACGAATTTGTCATTTTAAGAACAGAAAGTACTCTAAGTTGGAACATTTGCCAATTGATACTATTAAGCAATTCACAAGATGCTATAAAATACTCATCAAATTGTATTATTAGACTCAAGGTCTGTTTAAAAGATAAACAATACAAAAAAAAGGACACACAAAAATGAGCAGGATTCCCAAACCAATAAAACTTTAGAGGATCCTATTGGCCCAAAGTGCTACTATGACAAGGGAAAGTCTTTCTATGACTGATTTGTTTCCTTCTTCTAAACTTACAGAAAGGAAACCTAGACCTTGCTTTCCAAACTGGGAACAGTATTGGAATCACAGCCACACTGGTAAGATGTGAGGAAGAAAGAAAGTTTTCCAACCTCAATCCCATTTAGATAGAGCTCAAGACTCTTGATATATCAATTCAGTTAATGATTTTCAAAAAAAAAAAGTTTAACTGTAAATTCATATCAACAGATTTCAATCTTGGATCAATATTTGATTACAAAACAGGGCCTATATTAATAATTGCGCTTTATTTATAGGCCTTAACATTAGAACATTAGGGGTTTATCTGTGACATGCTTTTAATGACCGCAATATGGCAGACGGTGGAGGAGATGCTCAAAGCAGACGGACCCAATTGGCAGAGGGTACTGGGATACATTGAAGGCATCTTTCGCCACTTTGAGATGTGATCCACCACCTTCAACCACCCCAAGCTTCCCTCAAATGTTGTGACCAACCCCCCAGCGGACAGGACTGAGGATCACTCCCCCACAGGGAGCAGCACGGGAACCACATGTCTTTAAAATGGCCTGGGCCACGCAAAGCAATATGATGCACTCGAGGATATTTTGTGTGTAAATGTATATCTATTAATCTTTTATTTATATGAACACTTCCAGTCACGCATGTCACATCTGTTCTCAAACTCGACGCACAACAGAGGGAGGGGCCGGATGTATAGTTTATATGCTGGCCTGGTAAAATTTATGATTGTATTCACTGTGTGAGTGGGTGAAAGGTGAGAGACAAGGTTCTATTTAATTTTTAACAATTTACAACCTATAAACTGTTTCCAAACGTTGAGTCACAATAATAAAGTTATATGTATACATTTATAATGGTGCCAGTTTTGTTTGTGATACATGATCAGAACAGACGGAAAGTTATCTTATACAATTTTAATCCATAAAGGCATTAGTCAATATCTGACAGATTATAAAATGAAGGCATTTAAGTGGGTTATTGTGAATGACATAACAATTGATCCAAGGGCTGCAGACTGCAACCAAATGGTCGCCTTTTGCGACCAAAATTTGAATGTGACTGAATTTTGCCCTTTTTAAACTTTGTATTTGTACACGTTAAACGGGGAAGGGGCCTGTCAATGAATCTGTTGACACGATTTTAAACAAACTATCGACTCGTTCTTCCGACCGGTGGCTGGAGTGCCAGTGCCAGAGTCCTGCACGTGTCTTATTTTGCAAACCCGCACCCGCCAGTACCCGCAATGCTTGAAACCGCATTTGACCGGTGTTCCGACTAGCCTGGCATCGCCCGCCTAAGTACTTCCGCTCAATTTGAATTTCCCTTCAGTACTAGGTCTGGGTATGTTAGTGGCTTTTCTCCGTCTAAATTTTCTGCATCCAATCACGTTAAAGTCAGCTCTCGTTGACGGACATCTTCACGCACGGTGATTGGTTTGTTTACAGCCTGCGGCGCAACGTGATCAGTAGTGAAAAGATAGTGAAAAATGTTAGTCTGGAGCCCTGGATCCTGATAAATAAATACTGTGACCATAACACCATTCCAGCAACCTCACTACAATGATGTATTCAATGTAGAAAGGTAAAACACTACTTACAACATGGATTTAAACAATGAAATTGGGATGCAGTTCAGGCAGGCTTCTGGAACGACTGAAACAATGGATATGGGCAATCAAATGGCCAGTTGGCAGTTTATGAATGTGACAAGCTTCCATTTTGAGATTCCATTCCTCAGGAGGCAGGTATGACTCCACCAATCGGTGGTGTGGACAGGGGCGGCAACAGGAGAGACTTCAGTTTCGCCGACATGGCAGCAATCTCTGGGTCCTGAGTTTCGTACATCTTTACTAATCTGGCAAATTTCAGTACACCTGTAAAGAATGGCAGGATCAGCTCAGCACGAACATTCAGGTGGTTTAGGACAAGAATATCATTCAGAATGGTTAATAGTTATCGTTACCCTCTCCCTCATTGTTGAAGCCATAGGCTTTGATAACCTCTTGTTGAATCTGTGTGGCTACAGGAAGGACAAGCTGCAGCATCTTCCCCATGTCATTGCAGGCACTTTCCCTGGCCTCCTCCATCCGTGCAACGTTTTCTGGTACAGAGAAGGCCTGGATGACCTCACTAAGCACCACTGTATGTACACAAACAGGGGGGGAAAGGTTTTCAGTATCGCAAAGATTTCAGATATTACCTAAATCTGAACCCTGAAAGAGGAAGTCGACAATGTTGAGAATTAAGAAAGCTACATCACATATATTATAAAGAGTAACAAACACGTGCTAAGGTACTAATAAAATAATTAAGCAATTACCTCTGGCCTGCTCAACAGTAAGGGTCAAGTTGTGGTGTTGGAGCTGAGGCCATTTCTGGGGCGGGCGGGGGAAATAACCATTGTATTAGGTCATAAACTCATAATTAGCAATACATTTATTGTATGACAGCTTCAGAATTCAAATTTTCGCGTGGGCGGGATTGTAGACCACAATGTCGTGGACGGAATTTTCCATCTTTCATGACACCCACTGAAATAATTGCTAGTGCAATTCTAGACGCGTGCGGTGAACATTTGAGGTTTATTTATGCAGCTTCCTTGTTGCAATTCCAGTTCACTTCCACAGTAAGCAACCTGGGAGCGTTTGCATACTGGTTTTAAATTCAAGAATACAGCAAACAGTCATCGATAAGGAGAAGATGCTCTGCCTCTTGTTTGAGTAAAGACTATTGAAAAACAAGCACATACTGTATTGGCAATTCAATTGGCTTATGTATTATTATAAATTGTGGACGAAGAGGATACAACTACTACTTTGCATGATAATGATGTTAAATATTACTCACCAAAGGATGAAAACAAACCGGGCGGTGAAGTTCCTGGTTCTGTTTGACGTTAGGACCTTTACGACAGTATTTACGACAACTGGTTCCGGATTCCGATAAATACACGTTGACGATTGAGAGGTAAACAAAACCTGAAATAAACCCTCACAATTATTCACTGCAGTGTATTTAAATCCTTGATCGTATTCAACTATATTTGTTTATATGATTATGTAGCACCTTTAAATGTTTTGTTTTCATGTACATTGTCTACATAGACATGTTATAGTTACTTCAGATAACCATGGTCGATGTTCACCCATTTCCGCAAAGCGGACAGGTACCAGTCGGGGCTGTAATGGAACAAAAACTTGCTGAATTCAGGGCTCGGAGAAAGGCTGAAAACGCAACCAAATCAGTCGAAAGTACAGCCAACGAACCGCCGAGAACATCGACAGCATCAGACGCGATCGAACCTACAAATGAAGCGGCACTAAAGGCTCCCACGCAGGCCAACATCACCAGCCCTTACATAGAGAGAGAAACGATCCAGGTCGAGGTAAGTTATGCTGTATGTCCTTTGTGGCTTACTCGGTAGTGGTGGGTGAGGTTTAACACACGTTTAGCTTGGGAATGCACACACACACACACACACACACACACACACACACACACACACACACACACACACACACACACACACACACACACACACACACACACACACACACACACACACACACTGCGTTCTAACTATATTGAGATATGTAGGGCCCTTTCTGTTTTATGATAGGCTAAAGAGAATTGAGAACAATCAATATAATTCATCAATTTCTTAACATATATTTGATAGGGTTAACCCTAACCCCTTTTATTTAACATTACATTGTAATTGGTTAACTAAAAGCTATTCTATTCTGTAATAATAATATATATATATAAAAAGGTGCCATACTTTCCTACTCGTAATGTGTTTTGAGATTAATTAAACACATGTGTCTACCTTTTGTAGGATAGGTCAGACTGGATGCTGGACAGTGCTATTGGAAGATGGATTGGTTCCAGCAGGCTTTGCTTCGATAATCGCACTTTATTTAAAGTGTTGCTGTGGCTTGTTCTTCTCGGACTCTTTGCTGAACTGGAATTCGGCCTTCCCTTTTTCGTCCTCTCTCTCTTCTACTGGATGTACCAAGGACTTCGCAGCCCGGCTGCACGACAACCCGGAGAACTGAGTGCTTATTCTGTGTTCAACCCTGACTGTCAGCCCATCCTCGGAGCTATAACTGTAGAGCAATTAGAGGGAGAAATGGGTTACCATTCTTTATCTGGCTAACAGATTAAGAAATGAAAATTGTCCTGTTGGGAAAGAGTGACTCAGAGTGTTTTTTGTTTTGAAGTTATTGGACATATCCTAACCCAGTTTTGTTGGGTTGTCACAATACGTCATAAAGTAATATATTAAAAAAAAAGCTCAATAAGCCACATCTATACAGAGTACCATGTGTCTTTGTTGTTTTTAAATGGCATACTTTCCAAGATATTAAAGTATTTAGATAATGGGAAGACACCTGTTTTTTCCCTTCTGTGAATTGAGTGATTTCCTGTTTCATGAAAAAATGAGTGGGACTTTCATGCAACGTGGTGGGCGTGCTTTGGACCCAACAGAGTCGACGTCATTACGCTACTTTACGAGTGGACAATTGCACAATAAACGGTCAAACTCTTGGCATGAAAAATTATCATTTAAATCCGCAAGCAACATATGTATAATCCGGGGCATATAAAGACAGGGACCAGAAGATAATTACTTTCTCCCCATTGAAACCCATTCACATTTCCCCCGTGGGCTCTACCGGAAGAGGCGGGACTTCGCCACTATTGAGCTCCGGCAAAACAGGTAGCTGCTTCTGCCTTACACATCAGGGACAGCAGATACATCGCAACACCTTTTGGACTTTTGCCCCAGCAGTAAGTCCAGTAATTCGCTCTCATATGTATCTATTTGTCTCTATTATAAGTTCCTTGTTTATACTCAACTGCATTCTGCTACTATAAGCTGTTAAAATATCCCTTAGCCATGAACAGTTATCTTTGGAAAATATGATTTCTGTTCTCCGATATGAGATTGTATTCGAATATCCAAGACGTCCCCTTCCTACGATCTGTGGACACAAGCACGATCTTATTCCGTAAGGTGGGAGGAGGTGCCGACCTCGGCAGAACCATGGGGAAATATGACATGTAACTATTCTCCATTAATTTAGCGATGAATAGAAACCCTGCGGTTGTGATGCGCCTGGTGGCCTCAGCCTACGCCGTGGCCGAGAGAGCCGGGTCCATCGTGAGGAACGTGCTGCAGAGCGGGGAGCTGGGCATTGTGGAAAAGGTCAGTGTCCATTTGATTGACGTGTGTGTTTACCTTCAACATGAGTGGGCTGTGATTGATAACATATATGAATCACAATGCAACCATTGTTTTGGAATCATTGAAAAATGGTTTAGGCAAATTACTGAACACGGGATGCAAAAAAAAACATTTTTTTGTTTGCAACCAATGGTCAGTTATTTGTATGGAAGCGACGCACCTTAATGTTTTGAATGTTTTTTTAATCTAAATGTAGTCACCATTGAATTCATACAATTCGAATATTATGCTTTGAAAACATAGTCATCAATTTATTTGATTTCTAACATTTCTTCTAACATGGCATTTCAAGTTGAACAATTTCCTGATCAAATTTGTATCTTGAAATCCATAGCTATATCAACTAAAATAAAATGTTTTGCTGCAGTTTACACACACACACACACGCACACACACACACACACACACACACACACACACACACACACACACACACACACACACACACACACACACAACACACACACACACACACACACACACACACACACACACACACAGAATAGCAAGAATATGCAAGTATAGCAACTAAGTATATGGGGACAGGTGATGCAGTAGAATACTATGAGTGCTTTTGTAACAGTATAAAAATGTTACTTAAGTTGTTCTGCTTGTGATTGACAGACCGGAGCCAATGACCTTCAGACTCTGGCAGACAGACTGGCTCAGCAGAGCATATGTGCCTCTCTGTCCAAACACTTCCCTAAAATTACCATCATTGGAGAGGAGGTGAGTTATTGTCACGCGTGCCCCTCTCAGGTGCTGCTTAGGACTTGTTACTCCACCCTCACTATAATGTCATAACATTGTCATAAAGTAAATTCATGCTCTCTATGGCCACAGGAGTCAACCATAAACATGTCTTTCTGCAGGACCTTCCTGAAGAGGAGCCAAGGGCAGACCTCATGGAGGAGGGCCAGGCGGACGCCATCCTCCAGAAGTGCTGTCCCTCAGAGTATAAAGACCTGAAGGAGGAGGAGGTAAGAGCAGCAGACACGTTCCTACACCTTGTAATGTAAAAATGTTTGGTGATTCAAGTAATTGGCACATAGCCTTGATAAGCCACAGATCGACACGCAATGCTTAAAAAACGTTTCAAAGTCCAATGTGGGAATTAAAAGACATACTATACTCTTTGTAGTCGTTAGGAGGCTGCAGCATCGTTGGTCCGATACTTGAGGCTAGTTCACTGAAACAGTTTGCTTATGCTGCTCCTAAACCATTGTCTTGCTTTCAGCTGGTGGTATGGGTCGATCCACTTGATGGTACCAAGGAGTATACAGAGGGTAAGGTCTTCATGCATTCTCTTTGGTTTATAT
Source organism: Melanogrammus aeglefinus (assembly GCA_900291075.1). Lineage (NCBI taxonomy): Eukaryota > Metazoa > Chordata > Actinopteri > Gadiformes > Gadidae > Melanogrammus > Melanogrammus aeglefinus. Next base: position 855,552 of record OLKM01000005.1, read on the forward strand.
CTTACCCTGTGTTTTAAACACGCTTGCATCAATGTTCCCCCTGATGCCATCGATTTGCATGGCGGCATGCTGATACAGTATGCCACTGGATTGCTCTAACTGCACACACGGGGCTGTGTATTTTGCTTTGGCCCTCTACCACGTCTGACTGCGTAGCCTTTGATGTTTCAGTGTGAGGGAGGTGTTGGATCGATCAGTCCTCTAGAGCTCCCGTTTAGCTGGATCCACTGTTTGCATGGTCTTATTGGATTAAGAACTAGTCTGCACTGCGGGACCCCCGTCATCTGACCGCCTGGTAATACCGTCCTCCAGGGCTCCTGGACAACGTGACTGTACTGATCGGTATCTCGTACGGAGGCAAGGCCATCGCCGGGGTCATCAACCAGCCTTTCTACAACTACCAGGTACCCCCAATATTTAGGAAGATGATAAGAACATCTAGCTGTTTGGGTCAAAGGCGTCACACTTCCACGATCAGTGGTCACAACACGTTCTCCATCGTTCAGTTGGGAGCGGGCGCTGACCTGGGCAGAACCATGTGGGGCGTGCTGGGACTGGGCACGTTTGGAATCGAGGTGAAGGAAGTCCCGGGGGACAGACGCATCGTCACCACCACTCGTTCCCATAGCAACAAGGTAGTGACCGACTGCGTGGAGGCCATGGAGCCCCATGAGGTGATCAGAGTGGGCGGAGCTGGAAACAAGGTGAGCCGGACCGATTTGTTATAAGGCTGTGATTGCCAATGCAAATACGTCAACGCCCATATTGACTTACCATCAGACCTACTGTCGGGCTGTATAGCTCTAAATAAGAGAATTACATTGCCCTCATCAATACTTTGCAGATAATCCAGCTAATTGAGGGGAAGGCCTCTGCCTATGTCTTTGCGAGTCCAGGATGTAAGAAGTGGGATACTTGTGCCACTGAGGCCATCCTGCATGCTGTGGGAGGTAAAACAGAATTTGTTCTGTTCAATTGCTAAACAGAGCAAAAAATAAATAAGTGTCACATGACACAGATATCCAGAAGTTAATGGAAGAAATGTTAATATCTGCAGTTTCGTACCCCCCTCGTACCCTTGTTAAAGAGTTTTATGTAAAAACGGAACATATATGGTTGACTTTCCTTTCTCATTCACCTTTCTGTGCCCCTGTAGGTAAGCTGACTGACATACATGGCAATGGCTACCGCTATGACGCTAATGTGAAGCACATGAACTCAGCGGGCGTGTTGGCCACGCTCCACAACCACCAGTACTATGTCAACAGAGTGCCCCAGTCAGTGCGCTCAGCCCTCTAGCAGGACTGACATCTGGAGCCGCAGGAGAAAAATGGGTGCAATTTAAATGGACTCCTCTGGTGGTCTCGATGATACCGAGAAGGTTGGTTCGATGAAGAAGAAATGGGTCTGACAGCTGATTGGTTAATGTCTTTAATATGTGAATGACAATATTGATACGAGGGCATGTATAACCTCATGCAGACATGAAAATATAAAGTGTATCTTTTATAATGCCAAGTCACACTGCTTTTGACACCAGAATCAATAGGTGTTGTCATGAACTGTACATACGGTTTGCAATGTAATAAATGAGTACTGCATTTTCAGATGTTTTGTACAATGAAATCAGCACTAGCGCATACTGGATGCAACTTTGATCACCTTATGCTTCTTAAATGTTAATTTTAACCAAACTTTCAGAATTTAATATCTTGGAATATTCATTCATTTGATTCCAAGCTGAATTACCATTCCATTCAATTGTTCAATCGAATCGAAAATATTACCAACACAATCAAATTTACCAAGTTTGAAACAAACCTGTACAAATCTTAAAATTGTTCACACAACTGTTCCCAACTTGAAGAACAAATAGATTCACAAGGCAAATTCAAGATTAAAATAAATAAAAGACTAAAAAGGTGAAGGTTACCTCTGTTTGATGAAAATTATCTACTAAATAACCACTAGATGGGAGTAAAGTACTGTGATGCAAACAACAAACTGCGTTCACTTTGCTTGCGTATATTGTCCTGCGGTGACCAGTGGCATTGAAGGGCAATGGAAGAATACAGTCCACTGCCTAATACTGTACACAACTGTATGCGGTTCTTCAAATGTGATAAGGGTGAGCTGAGATCACCTTTCAAAAAAATGGTAGAAATAAATATATGTGCAAGTACAAAAACTGAGCTGGTGCATCAAGAACGTAAGGACTTCCAAGTACTGCACAAGTACCATGCTGTATAGATTAATCGTAATGAACTGATATTGCCCCGTTGCTGCTCTATAAAGGGACACACATTTTCCAATATGGATTTGATCAAATTGGTTTCCTCCCTTTGCATCAATGCTTCAAATTGCTTTGTTTCTATTTTTGTGATCAGGAATGTATTCCAACTTGAGGAACAAAGAAATTGGAGTTAATACTTAAAACCAGTTTAAGGCTCATCTATCACATTAAGCAGATGGCCCGACCAACGTCATGTACGGTTACATTTATTACCAATCAACAGGTTGTCATTTACTGCACACCGTGTGTATGGACAACGTTGGCCACCCCATTAAAGTACATGGATCAGAATAAGAGTTCCAATTCAGGGGAGAGAGACCCATCGGTCTGGAGGAATACAAGTTTGAATTCACTGGCGCACACAAACCGCCACACCTTCTCAATCACAAGCGCACACACTCGGCAACCACACAACCATCCTCAAAGTTACAACACCATGAACCCACGAGGCCCGGGACCGTCTGTTCCACGTGTTTGGCCGTTCCACACGGGGGGGAATCTCATATTGCTCAAAGGACTAATGGTTTAAGGGCTAAGCAACGCGTTTTATTGCATAAAAAATACTTTACACAAGTAAATTAACGGAAAACACCCAACAAACAAGCAAATCATTTCCACACGGTATGATCAGTTTACGCCTGAACAATGCTGGCTGAGAACGGAGGCGGTGGTTCTGAAACAGGGGTCCAGGGATCGGGGGGGGGGGGGGGGGGGGCCTGGACGCGGCGTTGGGGGACGGGTTGGGGCCAGCTGCTCACCTTTTCTTGGGGGCTTGAGCGGTTCGAGGGGGGGTGACGGGACGCCCCGAGGTCACCCCGCCGTACTGGTACTTGGCTTTCTTCTCCGAGGGCTTCAGGATCTGAAACGCATGTTTTCAAGTGAATTAAGATCAATGTCGATTTAGTCAATATTTACAATATATTTCACATCAACCTCCTTGGCACCTAGCCAGCCCAGAGATGGTCTCGCTGTGCGTCCCTAAACGCTGAACTTGTCCCATTTTGCTTTTCTCCGAGGGCTTAAGTATAACCTTTCAACGCTCACTCCATTAAAAACGACTAAACTAGAAAGTTTCTCCAGACCAAATGGTCCCCCCCCCCCCCAAGGAGCCCTTCCACCTAGGGAGCTCTGCGTATGGGAGACCATAGTGCAGGGTGAAGGTAAGACGGTGGGGGTCCGTTGAAGGCCTTCCTTCGGAGCCGGAGTCCTACCTGGAACGAGCACATGAGAGACTCGTCCACGCTCATCATGCCCCCGGCGTTGTCGAACTCCCCGCAGTAGTTTGGAGCAGAGAAGAGTGTCACCAGCTGCCGCTTGGCAAAGAACTCGTAGCCATCTTCTACCACCTAAGGGTGCCGAAACACAGGGGGTCAACCATAAGAACCACAGGCCCCTAGGGGTGGATCTGAAGAGATGCAATGCAGGGTTGGATGAATTTGTAAACTTGGGACAAAACACACACACACACACACACACACACACACACACACACACACACACACACACACACACACACACACACACACACACACACACACACACACACACACACACACACACACACAAAGTGACAATTTGAATATATCGTTATTCATTTACGTTTCATGTTGTCAAATCATTGTGGTCTGTCCAAATTTACTATACTGATATTACAATATACTGATACTATATATGGGCATCACAGTTACTATCCTTTATGTCAGTATGGATGGATCACATTGATTCAGGGAGTTTTCTATTCAAGTCAATGAGACTAAACTGTTCAATTCCTTAGCACAATGTATCCTTTGTACCCCCCCCTCCCCCAATCATATTCTCAATCAAAACATGCCAGCTCTAATGGCAGCACAGCCCCTCGGTTTCACCTGGTGGGCTCGACAGATGAGGTCCAGGTCGTGGCGGTTGAGGAACTTGCTGACCACGTCGGCGCCGAAGGTGAAGGAGACGCCGCGGTCGTTCTCCCCCCAGCCCTGCACGTCCTTGTCCGGGTCCGACCACAGCAGGTCACACAGCAGACCTTCAGGGGGAGGGGGAGGGGGCTTTAAACCAAGTCTCAGACCAACAACAACAACACATGCAGTTCCAATCCTACATATGATAACACTTAATTTCTGGAATTGTATTAAGTCTTTCTTCACATTCAAATTTGCCATGTCATTATGACTTAACTGAAATTGTTATTGGCTGTCCTACAAAAATAGAAGGACCTCAGGACAGATTGTCCTGAGGTCAGAATGTACCCCAGAGTCCCTCAGAGTTGTCCAAAGTAAATAACAACAGACCTGTATCGGGGACATCCGTGGGTCTCATGATGCGTCTAATTTGCTCCATGGACTGCAGATCAGGCGAGAGCCCTGGTGGTTTGGGAGAACAGCGTCAGTCATGTCAACCGTTACCCACGGCACAGGTGCAAAACTGAAGTGACAATGTGTGGGATTAATTGATATAGTTATTCAATTTTTCCAAAGTTAAATGATCCTGATATATCGTAGTACATGCTAATTGCTAAAAACAGCAACAATACATTTCACATAATTTTTTTTAATCAAAACTTTGTTACTTCACTTTCAGTTCACACAAATATAACTATCATGACAAACACTGCAAAACTTGGCATGTATTTGAATGAATGAATTCCAAGTACACAACAGTATTCCCGTACCTCCATGACAACAGAAGATCTTTTCATCGATAATGGCTGCAATGGGCAAGCAGTTGAAACAGTCTGTAAAGGTCTTCCAGAGCTTGATGTTGAACCGGCGCTTGCCTGAAAATGAAAAAAACATGGGCAGGATTTGAATAGATGCTGTGCCTGTAGAAGAGATGATGCAACTGACAAAATAAGCTTGCAAGACTTTGAATTTGGAAAATAATATCGGCCTCTACAGATGGAAAAAAATGTTGTTGATTTTTCAAAGGACTTGAACAATTGTTACATTAAGCCCCTCAGCCCGAATCTCACACTCGTCGTAGAAGCCGTAGATGCGGTTGATGGAGGCGCATTCGTGGTTGCCGCGCAGCAGGAAGAAGTTCTCTGGGTACTTGACCTTGTAGGCCAGCAGCAGGCAGATGGTCTCCAGGGACTGCTTCCCCCGGTCCACGTAGTCCCCCAGGAACAGGTAGTTAGCCTCGGGCGGGAAGCCCCCGTACTCAAACAGCCTCAGCAGGTCTGTGTACTGGCCATGGATGTCGCCTGGTACAAAAAGCGGCAGAACACCCCTGCTTTAATATTCCACTCACATTTTTTTTTATTTTAATCGTGATTTAGGAGCAGATGAAATAACAGAGGAGAGGAAAATGATCATCTCTGACTTATGCACAGAAACATTTCCAAAACGCAAGATTATTAATTAATAAGGGTCGCAAATCATTTACTGACATGATTGATTTTTTGGACTACTTTTAGCACACAAAGGAAGGAGTTTGAAATAGTTAAAGATATGCGTTTCGGCTTTAAGGAAAGAAATGCATTGGTTTATGTGGATCTGTTTAAGCATCCAAAAATGCAAATGGTTTTCACAGGCATCCATTCACATTTAGGTTGGGAATGTACACACACACACACACACACACACACACACACACACACACACACACACACACACACACACACACACACACACACACACACACACACACACACACACACACACACACAAATAATGGAACTTTTACAATGGTGTTGAGTGTATGATGAGTGTTTACAGTTGGTTATAGTAGACGACCTACCACAGATTTTGAGTGGCGCCTCCAGCTCTAACAGTATAGGCTGGCTGAGGAATATCTCCCTCGACTTGATGCAGAGCCCACGCACCTCTGCCTCCGTCATCTGCACTATCTTCCCAGGACGACATCCTCGCACTACAAGACCAAAGGGCTATGCAGTCAATGTTCAAGAACACAGCAATGCCAGGGAGTAATTATGGATGACCACTACTGTTATAACAACAATAATAATTATAGGTATCCACAGTATTACTGTGCATGCCTAATAATTCAAGGTCTGTCTGCACCATATTGTCTGTAGTTTTAAGAAAACCAAAACAGAATGATAACGGTTTACCCTTCCAACCTCCACTAAGCCTTGCATTGAATTGACCGAGTGAGACTGTGAGAAGGCAGCAATTTTCCGCTAGTAAAATTAACCCAGCTTGGAAGAAGTAAAGACGAGTCATGCTCGTGGTTCATGATCATGTTTATGAAGTTGGTTTATTAATAGAAGTACTCTGCATCCCAGCAAAACAACTATAAAAAGGTGTCTGTCCAGAGCAGGACTCGATGTTGTCCTTCTGAAAGGGGGCGTGTCCCGTGGGCAGTTGCTAGCAGTCCTGCTAACAACAAGGCCTGGCAACGTAAATAAAGCCAACCATACACAAGGCTCTCACTTGCCTGGCTATCATCTGAAAACAACAGTCAGCATTGTATTATACATTGATAATTACATTTAGAGTTATCCGGGCTTGATCTTTTCCCCAGTTCTGTAATTTCAACGAGATTTGTGTGGGGGAAACTAGCTTCACGATAGCAGATGCAGCTGTTAGCAGCATGCTAACGGGTGTCAACGGAATAACACATTGTTAAGGGGTTTTAAAATACATTTTTGCTGCCCATGAAAACAATAACAAGAATATCAACTCGCTATTTAAATGTAAGCTAAATCAACGGGTCTGTAAGGCTACACTACCTTCCAGCAATCGAGAGATGATGCTGTCAACGTTCAGCTCAGTCTCCGCCATGTTTCTGCTACCTGCTGCCCGCTGTGTGCTCAGCCGGTGGCCACGACCTTCTAGGAAACACGGTTCTACACCTACCAATAGTTACATCGCGAAACATAACCTTTTGAAATCAATCATCCTTCAACCTTTATATTATTTACAAAAATAAAAAGAAAAGTTAATCATACAGCAATATACAACTTTTATTCAACCTTAAGGCATTGCTTTAAATTGGGAGTGCTCTCAAGGTCGAGGCCTATCTAATCAATGAATACTTAATACCAATAATAAATCATATAAAACGCAATATCCTTCATAAAACCTATATTGTAATGAATGACCTAAATTGCATAATTAATTATAATGTCAAATTAACATATCTTGGGGGAAAAACATATCCAATTCATCAATCATTTACATACTTGCCATGCAAAACAACACTAAATGAGTCCAGACACTTTCAATTGTATCTATTTATTCTAAGGCTGTCGAGAGAGAGAGAGAGAGAAGCGTATTGGTGCTGGTACTTTGATTGGACCGGTGCTGCTAGTGGGTACAGATAAGGAGACGGTTGGTGTTAGTGCAGGTGAAGGGTTGAGTTAACACTTGTGTGTAACACATATGATAATGGCTTTTATGATGTAATGATGCTGCCTCTGTCAAGAGTGTGTGGCTATCAGATTATGGCCATACAGGGCTCAAGACTAAGATTTTCTACTGATGGCAACGGGGCTAGTAACCGGTTCATTTGGTGGCACTCACCAAATGACAAATGACAAATGTGGCATGTTCATTGTCACGTGCAAGCAATCTGTGTTCAATCATTTGAACAGATTCACACACTTTTAATAAGTAGTAAAATGTAAAATCTTCACGCTCCTCCCCCTGCTGCGTCAGAAAGATGTACCTACTGATAATAACAATGCTAATTGGATAGTAAACTCATACTCAAATTGCGATTTTCTTTCCTTTTCTGGCGGCCCGTCATCCAGAATAGTGTTCTTCTCTGCATGCTCTTGAATAGCACTAGTTCTGCTGTGCAATTTCATTGGAACTTTTCACAAAGTACAAACCATCTCTTTAGATGTATGATCAAAGAATTGTGTCTTCATTGGAACTTAAAGGGGATGGTATGCAACTAGGTGTGAGTGTGTTTAGCCACTACAATTCGTTGCTTGCTAGATAGATAAATCTACCAGCCTACCCAGTGGAATGGAGCAAATGTTGCTAATATATCCATCATACATCTATATATATATATATATATATATATATATATATATATATATATATATATACACAATATATATTTTACATATTTTCTTCCTCTTCAAATATAGGTTCATTCATAAAATACACAAATCACACAAATGTAGCAGTAACAGTTTTTTATTAAAAATATGAATGAAATTATGGCAACCAAAATGTTTCTTCTCTGCAATATTTACAGTATAATTACCATATAATTTATATACTTTGCGCCATGCGACACAATACTCCATACACACTGCAATACTTAGTGTGTATCCAAATCTGCGTGCATCTATCTGTCCTCTGTAGCATGTCATTAAAGACCAGTTCTTTACATTTCTACATTATTGTTATTCTTTTTTGATCTCTGTTGGAAGGAGAAAAATAGTCGGCTGATAACGACACCAATCAGCAAGCTTGCAAATGCCACGACCACTGGCACCCACACTGGGAGAGAGGGGGCGCACCTGGTCACAGGGACCGTGGGATCAGGAACACCGGTTGTAGGGGGCAGCGGTGAACTCGCAAGGCTGTTCAACTTAGTAAACAGAAAGGGATGATCCTGAAGTACAGAAAAAAAACCACAAAAAAAGAACAATCAACACTTTTTATGGGCATGGAAATGAAAACTTGGATTAGCTATCCGTCCTAAGGGGGAGTCCGCATGCTTACCTTGGAAGGACAGTGCACTTTGGTGGGGTCATATGTAAAGTTGTTGTATTCCTGCTTTTGGCCCACAGGCTCCAACTGTTAACACAGAGCAGTTCACATGGTCACCACACAAATCATCGGGCTTTAAGAAAGCATGAAAACGCATTGAGGTGCCTTGTTTTCTATGGTGTCTTAAACATGTCTGCCACAACCATCCCTCACCATGTTATTCCACAGGGCAATGGCCATCTCCGCGTGCGCTCTCTCACTGATGTGAAAGCAGTCCACTGAAAAGAAACTCAGGTCGGCCTGGCCTACCTGGGAACAAAAAAACATTTGAATCTCATTCAGCAAGTCTTTCAACTGTTGTGTCTGTACATACACATACCTAAAGACATATGTCTGAATCATTGTAATTTGTTGGATTGGTTTTATGCCTTACCCCGATAAAAGGGATAAATGAGTTGCGCAAATAGGGTTGAAGGACAACGGTGAAGTCTTCCCGTCTGTCGTATAGATCTCCTGAGACAAGTTTGCGAGATTCAGCCTGGGAAAATTCAGGACAAGGGGTCGTTAGAGAACCGTCAAACAGAGAGGTTTGGGGCTGTCCTCAAACCGTTTGTACCTGATACTCCTTGTTGACTCGTTTGATCGTCTGCAGCTCTGGAGAGTTGTCCTCTGTGATCATTAGGCAGGGACAGTTGGAGCTGCATGAGAACGGAGATGCCTTACATTAACAGAAAGGGTGTGGCATAATTTTGTCCCACTCCAATCCCCCAAATTAGTGAATAGTGACACTACAAATGATGTTGGCATGCACACACAATACTAACTAAGGTATCATTTTAAATCCAATCCAATCAAAGGCCAGACTGCAGACCTTTGCAATAGTGAACAGGCAAGGTCATTCTTCTTCACTGTTCTCAGTGGATCAATCTGCACAATCTCAACCACATTCACCATTACCCGTGGCATCTGCAAACAAAGGGAAGAGAAACTGAGAAACTGTATAAATCTTGAGCACACTATATGCAAAAGTGCATGTCCACACATGTGTACATCAACAGTCTACCATTTAACATTACCTGATTGTAAAGCATGTCCAGGCTGATCTTGAGGTTATGACTGTAGTTCTTTGGTGACAGGTTATACTGTGAAAGGCAGGCACATGATAACAACAATCAATTCAGAGTCCATATCGCACTGATTCACAGATCTTCACACATACATTATGAGGGAAAAACTTACTTCGTCCATGCAGTAGTTGCAAAGATCATTCGTGCCAACGAATATTGTCACAAGCTTCCAGTCGTTCTCAAAATCCACCTTCTGCGTGAGGAAGTAAAAGGGTGAGCCAGAAGCTTGAGGGCTTAATTACTGCACAATAGACCATCGGCAAGGCCTGATCTGATAAAGTAACTGCATTTGGGAATGAATCAATGGGAAATACGTGTATATATTGTTTCCAAAAATTCCAGATGTTAGCATCACGCATCATTATGAGGATTTTTCTTCTTTCTGAAATCCAATGTGAGATTCAATGGAAGACATTCAGGGGGGAGCGTATGTTCCCCAGGTCCTATGTTCTCCGCTTTGTATGTGACCAGGGAACATAGGATCCGGCGAGCTAATCATTTTTTCGTAGGATGGTAGGGGCAAGTACCGCCTTTTTCGCCTCTGATTTGGCCTGTGATTGGTTAGAATGGCTCTCCCCCTATTGGTCATGATTAGGGTTAGGTTTAGGGTTAACTCTCGCCCTAACCCTAATCCTCACCATAAACCTGACCCTAACCCTTCGCACCCCGGGAAAATAGAACCTGGGGAACATAGGGATGACCCCATTCAGGGTACTCAAATCCAAATGAAATCTCTCTGTTAGCTCTGTTCGACAAAATTACATTTGACTTAAAGCTGTCCACTACTTAGCCCCTCATAGACCCTTAAAAAAATCCACCCTTATACTACAGTCATCCCCTGGAACCCAAGGGATTACTAATCTGAGCATCAGGTACTCTCACCTGATCTTCCTTCATAGCCTTAAATAGAGCCTGGATCTGAGATGGGATGTCACTGAAAATACCACAAAGCAACAATTGGGGTATTACAGTGCAGCAGCAATTCATGTTTAGAAATAAAAGTGAAGGACAACACAAATCCCTTATTCACTCAAGATGTTCATGATGTTCCATCACATCCTACCAATCCCACGTAATTCAAGTCTATTGATTTCTTTCTATTCCGTTGACAGATTTAATGGGTGGAGTCTCTTCCCTTCCTGGCTAATAAGACAAGAAGGTTAATAACCGTCCATTCATGTGGCCGAGGCAGTGACAAATTCTTGAAGCTATGGTGTTCTGGGAGAAAAAACTTCAGACCACGTCCCTACAATCCAGACTCTTTCCTAGTTTGTATATTTAAACTTTTTAACATGTTCTGGACAAGATCGGTGTATAGTTTATACATCCCTCAGTATGGTTATTTTACATCTGATATCCTGTTGTCCATTATATTAAGCATGTGAAACATAAACAATACATGGCTAAAATGCAGAATTACATAAAAACAGTGCTGTGAACATTGCACACCTTGTCTTGGCACCGGCCACAGCCATGTTGAAGCCCTTCTGTTTCGCAAACCAACCTTTGGAGAAACCCTGTAGAGCTGGGTTGAACTTCTTCAGGATATCTGGAGAGATATTAAGTGGTGACTGATTACTATGGCACTAGGTAATCCAAAGAATAAACCAACACCCACACCTAGGTGACACCAATTAAAAGATTTGGCCTGGACATGAGGAGTTTACATCCACCAATGTTGAGACATCATCACTTCCATCCGTGTAAGGTGGGATATTAATTCTGTGTGGTAATTGTTCTCCACAGTGGGTCCCTCAACTCACTTGGTAGTGTTGTGACAGTCTCTAGCGTGGCATCACCTCCAATACTGCAAGTAATACAACGGATATCAATGGAGTTCTTAAAATCATAGTTACGTTTGTGACGGGTGCTAATATGACTTTGCTACCACTGTATGCTGACGTTACCTCCAGGAGACTCCCCTGAACTCTCTCTGTAGCTGCAACACGCTATTTGCCTTTGCTCCCGTGCCGGACTGAGAAGGGAACACACAGCCATCCCTTAATATCAATGACACATACAGCAGTGAAGTACACATTGCAGAGATCCAAAGCAGATAATGAGCAACTGTAAGATCAAAGCGTCATGAGGAGAAAAGATTGAACGTGACAAGAGTTATCATTGGCAGGATAAACAAAAGATTACAGGACTGATGAGCTCAGAGTTCAACGATTTCATCAGCAGTCAAAGCTGCTTCTAGATGGTAAACTGTGCCGTTTTTCTTTGCATGTGTAACGTCTGCATAGTAGGGGTCCTTACCGTGGTGGAGTCCCCCAGGGCCGCCACCACCTTGATGTCCCCTGGCCGCAGCTTGTGAACTATCGTGGAGTCGAAAAGAAAAAACCCATTTACATCAGTGATACGATTATCTCTGTTGTGAGTGCTGATAAAGGGATTTGTTATCTCAGACTTACCTGAGGTGGGTACAGAGGCAGATAGGCTAACGTCCACACAGGAGAAGTTACTTCCCCAGTTCTGATCATAGAGAAACATCATCAGGCATTGAGAAAAGTAGACTAGCCCAGAATATAAGACAAAGATTGTATTAATGTAATCATATTAGGTTCTCATTCATCAATCCCTTTATTAGTGATCCAATACTAGACATGCTTATTAAACATGCCTAGGACTTTATTGGATCAATAAAGAGAGAGTCTATCCATCATGGACCTTTCCAGATGTGTTACCGTGATTGGTGCTGGTGTTGGAGCCGGCCCCTTGTAAGTGTAGTTGCTGTTCTCGTAAGTCCTAAAATATGGTGAACCCTGAGGACAAAGATCATCCAATGAGATGACATCCCTACACACTCACTATGTAAAGTGCTTTGAGTGCCTTGAAAAGCGCAATATGGATGAAATGTATTATTATTTATAATAAATAAATCGTATAGTCTAAATCAGTTGTCGGCAACCCTAGGCACGCGTGCCACCACTGGCATGTGGCAGCATAATCATTGGCACACTTAAAAATGTTGATGCATGATTGTGGACTATATGGAAATCATACAATTCCAGGTCTTCTGGAAATGTTTTTGGTCGCTGTGTCATAATTCAGCTTGAATATCTAATATATTGTTGCTTAAGGCACACTCATTAACGAGAAAATGTCAAACTGGCACTACATGTTGAAAATGTTGCTGACCCCTGGTCTAAATGGACTATATCATTCCATGAATTAGGCTACTGACAAACACAAATGTTACTTTCATTATACAGTAATATGCACAGGGATGAGTAAAACACTGCTCCAGTTATTGGTTCAAAATAATATTGAATGGCAGGGTTCAAACCTTTGATGGACATCTCAGCTTAAGATAAGGTGAAAAATCTTGTACTGAAGTCTTTGATCCCAGAGGCTCCAGCTTTTGAACAAAATAAGTGAGTTTAGTATCAAAATATCATCAAAGATCCTGCTACTGCTAAACTGCTAAAACCTGCTCACAAACAACTGTTCCACTCTGCACTTGCATAGTACCAATAATCTAATATCTCAGAGGCTTCTGGAATGATAATTTGAACTTGGCCCACTTACTAAAATGTACACACTAAACTAATCCATTGTAGCAGAGTTTTACCATGTTATTCCACAGGGAGCGAGCCATCGAAGTCTGCGCCTTCTGGCTGAGGTGGAAGCAGTCTGCGCTGAAGTAAGACCGGTCAGGACTCCCGTCCTTTGGAAGAGATAGACATGATGAATACAAAAACAATGTGTTTTTTAGCAGTGACTCGCTTCTCCTCTCACTATAAGGCCTGCCCAGGTACATAGGAAGAAGACATGGATCTCACCGGCTGTATTGGGAGATCAATGTCCCGAATGAAAGGCTGGATGATCACGGTGAAGTTGGAATGGGTGTCATAGCGACCGGACTCCACAAGATCATTGAGCGAACTCTGAAAAATAAAATGGTGGGAGTGGGGTGAGTTACCCCTAATTACAACTGAACTGTGTTTACTAACCTAAAGCAATGGTTGTGGTTTGTGCTACCTGATAGCCTCTGATTAATTCCTCCAACGCTTTGCTGCTTTGAGAGCCCGTCTTTGGCGAGATGACACACGGACACAATATCCTGCCAAGAGGAGAGGTCACAAGCGTGCATTCCTTTATGACATCAGATTGTCTTACCAGACAGTTCAATGTGGAAAGAGATTCAAGAGGTCAAGAGACTGAATAAGTTGTTGATAACCCTAATATAAATGTATTGCTTACTTGACCAGCCATGTGGGGCATCTGGAGTTGGGTTCTGAGTGCATGGTTCTCAGCGGAAGGAGGGTGAGGACCTCCACCAGGTTGACCAGAGCCCGTGGAACCTGACCCGAACATACCAGGCCTTTAGTACTGGAGATGCGCTGGCTCATCGTTTAGATTGAAGGGGACCTCTGTTGGTTCTTACCTCTTTATGAAGGTAGTCCAGGCTCTCGCGAACATGCCGCAGATAATTATCCACCGAAAAAAAGAGCTGGGAGAACGACAAAGATGGTAGGCTTTAAAGTATTTAAGGGTTTTTCATGTTGACTAAATGTTTTGGCACAAGGAGACAATCGCAAGGCTCAAAGCGGAATGCATTTGTTTCAGAATTATAATTTATATCTAAGTAAAGAAAACATGAAACACATGAGCACTCACCGAATTTTTGCAGCTGTCGCAGGCATCATTTCCCCCAATAAACATAGTAATCACCTTCCAGTCGGATTCAAAGTTGATGCTCTGAAGAGATCAGGTTGAATAATTGTTTTTTATTTTGCAATATGGGGAAATTATACCTCAATATTTCTACTTTATTCAAAACACTGATTCTCTCATTTTTACTTATTGTTATTTAGTATATATTATATTATATTCTATTAGATATTTTCATTGAAACTGTGTTGTGATTTGTCGGAACACCTGGATTTCTGGATCTGGTAAATCAAGTATACGTATATACGTCTAGGATGGAGCAATAAAAAAGTTTAATCATGCAATCAAAATCATGTCTTGAGAGGCTAGATGAGCCTCATCTAACGCGGGTCTGGAAAACACTTTGATAAAAGGCTCTATAGGTAAATAAACCTGAGATAACTTATTAAGTCAGTACTTTACTGTAACTAAGGATGTGGGTATGGCATGCAATCAGAATGCTATCGTTGCTTGATTTACTTATAATTTTGCATGCATAATGCAAAAGATTATTTGCCCTATGTTAATAAAGTGAATAATCGTATGCATTATGCATGCTTGTGAAAATGCATTTGTATGTAATACTTACAAGATCACTCTTCATTCTGTTCACCAGGGCTTGTACCTGTTTTGGAAGGTCTCTTTAACAGACAGACAGACAGACAGACAGACAGACAGACAGACAGACAGACAGACAGACAGACAGACAGACAGACAGACAGACAGACAGACAGACAGACAGACAGACAGACAGACAGACGGACAGACAGACAGACAGACAGACAGGCAGACAGACAGACAGACAGACAGACAGACAGACAGACAGACAGACAGACAGGCAGACAGACAGACAGGCAGACAGAAAGGCAGGCAGACAGACAGACAGACAGACAGACAGACAGACAGACAGACAGACAGACAGACAGACAGACAGACAGACAGACAGACAGACAGACAGACAGACAGTTTATACTTGCACTTCAAAATAAAAGCTGCTTAAAAATCTCTGCCCCTGGTTTCACAAATACACTTACTTGCTTTTTGCCCCGGCCACAGCCTGATTGAGGAAAGCGTTTGGCATATCCTCCTTGCCCATTCCAACAGAGTATCCAATTAATTCAGTGTTGAAATTCCTCAAGATATCTGTATTTGTAAAATAAATAAAGTGTTAGATTTACAATTTAACAACAGAAATGATTACATTAAAAATAATCCAATATTACTATAGGGAATTTGACAATGACGTCACACCGTGTTGAACGCTATGGTGAATGTGCCATGTTTAGAGGGTGCTGCTTATTTTCTTCTGTTGTTTTTTTTTATTTTTTCATTCAACCTTTATTTAACCAGGTGAAAAACCTATTGCGATTAAGATCTATTTTTCAAAGGTCCTGACTTGGCCAAGACAGGTAGCAGCACAATGAACCACAGTTACAAACAAACTGTTTCAGAACACACAGGGACAAAAATTTAAATAGCACTCAATCTTAAAAGACCCATTTCTGTAACCGGGAAACAAAAACCTATTCAAAACGCTGACATCTTAGAGAGTCTAGTTCAATTTCCTTCATTTTCAACTTAAAAGCATTTGACGAAATTATTCAACAAGTCCTAGGTCCTTCTGCAGCGTATTCCACACAGTGGGGGCAGAGTATGCAAAAGCCCTTTTACCCTGTTCTGTCTGCACATTGGGGACAGAAAGCAACACCAAGTCCTGTGAACGTAAAAGGTGTGGACCAGCACTTTTCCGCATGACAAGGGAGCATAAATAGCTAGGCAGCACACCAAGTATTGCCTTATAAATAAATATGCAGTAGTGACTGAGCCTACGAGTGGACACAGCAGGCCATCCTACCTGAGAGTACAACTGGCAGTGGTGAGTCCGAGCCTTACAGTTTGTACTGAATCTCAGGGATGAATGGTACGCAGTCAATCATATTAAGACTGAACAGAGGTATGCATATACAACAAATCACCATAGTCCAAGACAGATAAAAAAGTAGCAGCCACAAGTAGCTTTTTTACATTGAAAGACAAACACATCTTATTTCGAAAATAAAAACCCAACTTTAGCCTCAGCTTTTTAACCAAATAGATCACATGAGGCTTAAAGGTGAGGGAGTCATCAATTAGAAAACCCAGGTATCTATAAGACGTAACCACCTGTATTACACTACCCTCCAGAGTGACCACAGAGGGGACATTTTGTGGTCTAGCTCTAGAACTAGTAAACACATGAGTTTGGTCTTATCTGCATTAAGAACAAGTTTCAGCTGATGAAGGGTATTTTGGACGACAATAAAAGCATTCTGCAAGTTTTCAATAGCCTGTTTAAGAGTTGTTGCAAAGCAATAAATAACCGTGTCATCAGGATAAAAATGGAAATTAGCATCCAACACGTTTTTATCAATATTATTAATGTAAATGGTGAATAAAAGTGGGCCTAATACAGAACCCTGTGGAACCCTTGCAGATTGATAAATTGTTTGAGTAGAGACTGTCATGTTTAATGCACTGGGTCCTATCACTGAGGTAGTTTTGGAACCAATAGACTGCTTGCTCTGAAAGTCCTGAGTTTAGAAGCCTGCTTTTTAAAACATCATGATTTACTGTGTAGAAAGCTTTGGACAAATCAATAAACAGTGATGCACAGTGTTGTTTCTCCTCATGTGCAAAAGATATGTCATTAATCACCTTCAGTGCAGCTGTGGTAGTGTTATGTTTTTTTCTAAAACTTGATTGAAATTCAGACATGGTGGCTTTGGTCTGAAAAAAATCTTTGAGTTGATCACTCACCAAAGATTCTAGAATTTTTGCCACTACTGACAGACTGGATATTGGCCTGTAGTTGTTTAGTTTGGATGGGTCACCTCCTTTTAATAAAGGGAGAACAAATGCAGATTTCCATATGCCAGGAATTACATTATTTATCAACGTAAGGTTGAAAAGATAAGTATGAGTGCCTGCTATAAAATCAGCTGCAATTTTTTTGAAAATATGGCTCAGCAAGATCAGGTCCTGGAGGTTTTCCAGGATTTAAAGCTTTTAGGGCTTTATGAACTTCCTGTTTAGTGATTGGCGTAAAATTAAAAAGGCCTGCAGAAACTGGAACATCAGTACAAGGCTTCACAGTTGCAAAGCAAGTGGTATCAAACAGAGAGCCAGACAAAATAAAATGCTCATTAAAACAATTCAATATCTCCATTTTAGCACTTACAGCAACAGAATCTTTCATAATGAAAGCTGGTAAAAAAATGAGAATCTTTGCTCATATAAAGGGATTTTATGGCTTTCCGAAATTTCCTTGGGTCATTTAGGTTTTCGGTAGTGACAGACAGATAGTTATCTGATTTAGCTTGCTTAATAAAAGAGGAGCATCTATTTCTAAGTTTTCTAAACAAGCCAGTCGGAGGAAACCCCAGATTTCCTTGCCTTAGCCCAAGCCGAGATACGTTGCTGAATAATGTCTGCTAACTCAGGGGAAAACCAGGGATTATAGCGACCCTTTACTCTTAATCGCTTGAATGGGGCATGTCTATTTATGATTTGGGTAAAACCATCATTAAAAAATGTCCAGGCTGACTCTCCATCAGGGACTAGGTCAATTCTACTCCAATCAAATTGAAACAAATCATGAAAAAAACCTTGCTCATTAAATTGTTTGAGATTCCTCTTACAAATGACACGCGCCTTCGATTTAGGGATCTTAGTGTTCCTGACAGCAGCAACAACACAATGGTCACTTAAGTCATTGCAATAAACACCAACAGCAGAGAATTTATGGGGAACATTAGTCAGAATCAAGTCAATTAAAGTTGACTTTTCAGGGGATTTGACATTTGGACGAGTTGGGGAATTAATTAATTGAGAAAGATTTACAGAATCACAAAATATTTTAAAATCATCTGATGCTGGCTTAAGCCAGCAAAAATAAAATCACCCGCTAAAATAATTCCAGTGTAGTCTAATCTGGATAGAAGATGCACAAGGGACGGCAGCGCAACATTTAAGGTAGACGGAGGCCTATAACATCTGACAACATGTTATACAGAGAACCTTAACCAACTCCACATTCAGCGCCAGAAATTCCAGTTGCTTGCTAATTGATTCAGATACAATAACCTTAACATAAAATTTTGACTTTACATATATAGCAACACCTCCACCATTCTTTGGTCTGTCAGCACGATACACATTGTAGCCATCAATAAAAATATCATTATCAGCAATTGATTTTGTCAGCCAAGTTTCAGATGTTACAACAATGTCGGCATCTGTGGATTTAACCCATATTCTGAGCATATTCATTTTGGGTAACAAACTGAGACCCAACAGGGATTTAAAATCAGATGGCGTCTGAATGAGCTGCAACTCAGGGCCAGGGTTAGGTTTCACGTTATGTCTTGCGGTGTGATGCACCTACACATTCCCTACATCGACAGATATTTCAATAGCATCTCTCAGGGGTCTCAGCTGTAAGCCATGCTGGGCAACATGGTTGTCTTCCTTTTGCATTATGTTCCTGATCTTGATATGGTTTAGTACACACATAAGTTTATACTAAAAGTGATGGTTCTTGTGTGAATTTCCCTTTGGTTTTCTTACAAACCAGAGCCAGGCGGTCACAATACTCACTGGGCAAAGTGGTGACAGTGGTCAGATTTTCGTCTCCGCCAATGCTGTGCAGAAACAAAACGACACAGACATTGAGTATTTTTTAGTCCAAGGGATCATCCAAGTAAGTGGTCTACCATTATATACTCCATTGATGTTTTTTACTTCATACCTTTACCAACACAATCAATTCCAATGAATCAGACTGCTATGTGAGATCAGCTCCTGCCATCAGGACCCAGGGTCTGCTGCCCAAGGTGTGGCGCTAGCAGACAAAGGTCTTCCTTTATCTCTTCAGCCATTGGCTTCTTAAACTATCTCTTTTATCAGGAGTTGTATCCCAGAGAGTGCTCTGATCTGGCCTGATCTCCTTGATTGTTTGTGCTCTATCGCTAATAGTCACAATGTCGTTGATATCTATTTATTGTTTTATTTTGTATGGTATTACATTACTATGACTACTATTGTAGAACAAATTGATCCTTGGGGACATTGAAGATTAACGCTAGTCTATTCTATGATGAACTCTACTGCATTAACATGCGAGATACGTTCGTCAAATGTTGTGATCTAAGACAAACCTCCAAGACAAGCCTCTGTATTGACTCAGAACGTCCAGTACGTCGCTCGGAGCTGATCCGATGCCATTGCCTGCCTGCACAGAGAATATCTTGTGTTAAAATGTGTTTGTGTGAGTGTTTGTCTGATGCGACCCTACTCACGTTAACCCACTCAGGTTTGAGTACAATCCAGCACCAAGTAGCTTAATTGACCACACAACCTATGCTGGGTACATTGCAACATGCAAGCACATGTTCTGCTCAACAAGAAAGACATTTGCAAAATATCATCTTACATTGAATACAACAACTGATGATTAATAAATCAACGCTGGGCCTGAGAAAAAGGGCTTTACTCCATGGCTTTTATTCCCAACAAGCGTGACTATCTTCCAGTATTTAATAATGATGAAGAAATTATAATTTAAACTTACTGTTAAAGAGTCTCCCACTGCCGCCACGACTCTGATATCTGCCGGACGCAGGGCATGGACTGGGAAGACACGACATGATCATAAAAGAGCCATAACATGATGGTTAAAACAACATTCAATTATCTTTAAGACCTGTTGATAAAAAAAACAGGTGTAATTGAACAGGGCACCCTATCTGCTGAAGAGGTCCTTATTACCAGCGAGACAGACAAGAGGATTCGTACTTTGTACAGCTAACGCTTAGCATTTGTTTAATTTAGATTTGTTATCAGGATAAGATGATGATTGGTGATTAAACCTTTTGCTGAGGTAATGATCTGTGGTCTTACCTGAGGTGGGTGGGGAGGGGGAGCGGTCAAGATCAGTGCAAGGCATCTCTGTGCCGGTGAACTGGACACAGGAAGAAGACATTAAGGTTGTTTTCACTCAAGAGAGAGTGTGAAAGAGAGAGCGATAGAGAGAGAGCGAGAGAGCGTAAGAGTGAGAGAGTCAGAGTGAGAGAGAGAGAGAGAGACAGAGAGACAGACAGACAGACAGACAGACAGACAGACAGAGAGCGAGACAGACAGACAGACAGACAGACAGACAGACAGACGAGACAGACAGACAGACAGACGACAGAACAGACAGACAGAGAGAGAGAGAGAGAGAGAGAGAGAGAGAGAGAGAGAGAGAGAGAGAGAGAGAGAGAGAGAGAGAGAGATGAGTGAGAGTGAGAGAGAGAGAGAGAGAGAGAGAGAGAGAGAGAGAGAGAGGGAGAGAGAGTGAGAGAGAGAGAGAGAGAGAGAGAGAGAGAGAGAGAGAGAGAGAGAGAGAGAGAGAGAGAGAGAGAGAGAGAGAGAGAGAGAGAGAGAGAGAGAGAGAGAGAGAGAGAGAGAGAGGGCGGGAGAGAGAGGGAGAGAGGGGAGGCTTGGTTAACACTCTACCGGTTTCAGGAGAGGAGCGGCCTCAGTGTGCCGAGTGGTGGGGGAGTTCCTCTCTGTCCGGAGGAAGGGGCGGTCCTGGGGAGGGAAAGGGAAGATAGAAGAGATGGTAAGGTCATTGAAGAGAGGAAATATGGTGCAGAGTCAGACATATAATGAAAGCTGATGAATCAGTATCAGGCCAAAAGGACAAAGAATTATGCGTGAATATATTTAAGTGAGGTCACTATACCTCACTGGGACAGGGAACTGTGATGATCAATTCATGGTCCTCCACGCTGGGCTGGCCAGCTTGGGGCTGGAGCTGGAAAGAAATTAACATTGTTTTAAGGGATGTTGTTCTTTATTGATTATATTTATGAGCTCTAATAAAAAATATTATTAATATAATTATAAATAGGCTGCAGCAGCTGCTCCCACTGATAGCCGTCTTACCAGGCTGGTCAGTATCTGTACCATCAGCCGGTCAGTTAGCCGTCTTGCTTGGCCCTCAGACACAACCCTGCCGTCCTGATGGAAGAAAATGCAGAGGTAAATAATGTAAACATGTTTTTGCAACTGTGCCAACATAAACTAAATCTTAATTTTTTTTTGACAGACACAACATAATTCCAAACATTCCCCCCTGGGCCTGTAGTTTTGCCTTTCGTAATAAAGGGTTTGCAGTAAGCGCGTTACTTATAGCCTGTAAACTCACAGTTGTTGTTGTAAGGTGGGTCACCAGAGGGGTTTCCTGGAGAACCACGCTGAAGTCTTCTCGGTCACCATACCAACCCTTCTCAACTAGGAGGTTATCCAAGGACTCCTGTCCAAAACACACAATAGCTTGAAGCCTAGCAACAACCTCATGCTCACTGTGTGTATATTATTGTGTTAACTTAAAGGTGACATTTTTCACCAGGTGTGAGTGTGATTAGCCGCTTCAAGACGTTTAGAAAATCGGCCTCTTCTGACATCACAAGTGGGCGTGTCCACCTCGATGTACGCTTGATAGATCAGTCTACCGGCCTACCCAGTGGACTGTAGCAAACTTGCTCATCATACAGCTAGGTGGACATGCCCACCAGAGAGGGCTAATCACACTCACACCTGGTGGTATAATGTGTCACCTTGAATAAGACAGAGGGCATACCTGTAGGAACTGTGTGAGCACGGCCTGGTGTAACCTCACTTCTGGTTCTGTTTGGGAGCATGGACACTTCCTATCAATACAGTGCAGAGGGGAAAACAACAACAAGTTGGGATTTGTTCCTGAGATTACTGTATTTGTTGAATGAACGGAGAAAGGTTTTATACATTTTAGGACAGATTGATTAAATTGGAGAAGTAGACGAATTGAGGCCAATTTTACCATGTGAAATAAATTGACAAGCTCCTTTCAATTTAAATGAACCCTTGCGAGAGAAATCCCCCCCCCAAAACATCCATCCTTCTGACCAACTAATGAACAACCAAATGAGTACTGTTTCATCGATATCATACAGTATTACACGGGTTAACCTGTTATTGAAGCTGTCGTACTCTCCGTCCCACACAGACACACTGACAATGGTTCTCTTCAGCTACAAAAACAAAGCAAACCAGACCCCATTAGGATTGTTATGATCATTGCGATTATTATGAATATGATAACATATGTATTATTATAAAATATTGATACCAATTGTATAAAAATAATAACAATTATCATTTTCATGTTATACGATTATTTTGTAATAAAACAATTGTTGTCAATAATAATTATTAGTATTATTGATATTATCATTACAATACATTATTGTAAAGTCCTTTATATACGTCATATAGTCAACCTTAGAGTGCAGTAACTTCAAAGCACGATGAACCTCCTGGACAGCGGTGCTTATGACAGACTTTGCCTGCACACACAAGCACAAATTCTGTCAGCAACTGAGGAAGAATGGTGGGGTTCCTGAAAGCCTGGTGAGGTAATACCTTATCTTTAACTGTCAATGACAGACAGTAGCAAACCTTCACCCTAAATCCTTAGCTGACCTTCACAATGCTTTGGTGGGTTTGAATAGAAGAAACAAAAGGTTTGTATACAAGAAAAATAGGTTTATTTGTGTATCACCTGAACATTAACAATATTGTTTGTACTTATTGATCATGCTCGGTTTGAACATCTGGGAACACTCAAAATCTGGAGGTGGGGACAGCTGTGGTACTGTTTGGTACATCATACTCTACTTCCTGAACTTTCTCATCACATGGCATGTCTGCATAAGTGTCCCACAGGGAAGTCACAGCCTACCTGCTCCACCTCGCAGGAACACATCTGATCCGCCTGAACAAACAGCAGCACTAGCTTCCAATCCCTCTCCGCATCAATGTTCTGTCAGGACAGAGACACATACAGACACATTCAGGTCCAACAGTAAACCAAGGAGGAAGATTAGGTGCAGTGTGTTGATCACAAACATATTGGATATTTGTTTAGATATGAGGTATGTGTTATTTATTGGTTGGTTGTTGTTCTGCGTCCTTGCCCTAAGGTGCCACTAGCTGATGGGTTTTGCTTTAAATAGATTTCTATTTGACTGATGCTACTAAAACAGTATTTTACTAATGCTCCTGTATTTTACACGCTCCCAATGTGTGTGTGTGTGTGTGTGTGTGTGTGTGTGTGTGTGTGTGTGTGTGTGTGTGTGTGTGTGTGTGTGTGTGTGTGTGTGTGTGTGTGTGTGTGTGTGTGTGTGTGTGTGTGTGTGTGTGTGTGTGTGTGTGTGGGTGCCTGCATGGGTGCATGTGTGTTTACCTTACGGCTCAGCAGGTCGAGAGATAGTTCTTTTGCCTGCTCTACCAGATCCCTATAAACACACAAAACATATACAGAAAAGAATAAGTGTGTTTCTCTGCATCCAAAATTGTATGACTAGACCACATGCACTGGTGCCGTCTGTACCTGTGTTGCACAAAGTCCCTGTCGTAGAGGTCAATCTCTGCAGAAACCAAGGGAGTGAAAAGTCTAGGGCTGAGCAGGGCCATCATCTCTGAGGAAGACCAGATCAAAATAAGTTTAAGCTCACGATGGCAAGGCAAAAGCTAAAACAAATTTCCATTTAGACAAAATGTACCAAACTGCGATCAAAGAGTCTGCTTTTCATATCTACGGATAATCCAAATGCAGCTTGAAAGTGAGAGATTGGAGCTCTTTTAAGCTAATTAGTTATCTATTATTACTTCTCAGTATGACGAAAAAGGTCACACGTGTGTATAATGTACCCAACAATTATCGTACATAATGACCCACTAATACAAAAGAAAATTGGCAGCGGACATGTATGATGTATTTAGCTTTAACAATAATTACTCTTATCAATGGTCTTAAGCTATGAGAGCTGTAAAGATACCACACAGTAGTATCCAAAAATATAGATTATGTTCAACACTGCTCCAAATGATATCCAAGTCTATATATTCTATAGGTCGAAGTCAACTTATGGAGGATCTGTGTATACAAGCACCGCTGTGTGAATTCATTAAAAAATACTTTTGATCACTATCAGACCAAATGTAGGCCAATACATTTTTTTTTTTAAATAAAGCAAAAACAATTGTAGCATAACACTTTCAAATTAAAATATAAAAATAAGAAGCTATTCAATATATAAGCAACAGAAAATAAAACCTTTTATATAAGAATGTATGAATACATTTTATAAAACAGGCATCATTAAACATCAATCCACAGTCATTAGTCATAAGTCCAGGCTTGTGGGCAGCAACAAACATTATAATCACCTTGGAGTCGGCCCATCACTTTGGGCAGCTCCGTGCTGTAGGGAGGCAGAGAGACAAGAAGAGGGTGGGCAGGAGGGCTGTGGATGGCTCACCAGCCTTGGACATTTACATTCAAACTATCTATTCAACATCAGAATCAGAATCCTTCAATAAGTGGTCCTTTGTTACCTGGTATGCAGGCCAATGGGAGAAAGGACAGCCAGGTCTGAAGGCTTCACACTATGGGCTTGAGAGAAATAAATGCATTGATTATTGTTTTGCAAAACAAACCGATTGGTCGGACAGATGGACGGACGGAGACACAGCTACAGAGGATACTATTATGGATGCAGTAGAGTGGACGGACTCATGGAGGTACAGACAGACACTCACCAGTTGATGGAGGCGGTTGAGAGGGCAGTGTCTCGGGGCATGGTAGGGCTGTTGCTGGAGTGATGATAGAGGGGGAGAGACATGAATACCTCAGTATAACCTTGGTAGACCCAGTAGCGGTAATGAATACATCACTGTGCTGCCGAGACTGCAGTGTTATTCAGTGGAATTGAATTACTGCTCACGGAATGCAATATTCAGAATATTTCTTCAACACATGCAACTGTTACATTTTATCATTCCTATATATATTTAAACATTATAACACGACTCCTATCAGACTTTAATTTATATTCATGTCAGCGCTTTGTAGTGCTAAATATTATTTCTTGATTTCTCTTGCTGCAAACATTTAAGGTTAATCACAACCTCATCCTCTTTCTCCAATTCCAAACATTTGAAATCAACAGCTTAAACAACCGACTGGTGTTCTGTATGGCCACGTTCCCAACTTAACGCCAAATCAGAAATATAAAGCAGATTTAAGGCAAGAAAACATTCAAACAAGGTAAAATGAACGATATTAACCTGGTGTGCACGCGAGCCCCAGCAGCGTGACTGTGAGCAGCGATGAAATCATTCTGGAACATTCAGCTCCTACCTACTGTGGGTTCAGTCTTCTCCCAGCTGCTCTCACCACTTTTGTGGGACTGCTCTTTATGACGGGCAATTCTACCTGTCAAGGTTACACACATGCATAATTACAATGCTGGGAAAGGGGGTGGAGGGAAGAGAGGACTGGCCCAGTCCTGAAACGTCAATGGCCTTAGCAGTTAGCCTGTTAACAGTGACAGTGCATTAAAGGGTCTTAACGTGTATTAACGGGTGAGAGTTGAGGGGCAAATAAGGGCATTGTAAACCAGAGTGCTGGAGGGGAGTGGAGGCTCAAAGGTCAAAGAGGAACACCAGTCACAGCGGTCTCTGACTGGCAACTCCAACGCCAACATGATTGTTTCAACGTGCCCGTAAATAGCTCTGAGTATGATCAGATGACCTAGGCCCGTGTGTGCATCCAACAAGCATGTTAGGCCTTATCAAGACAACTGAGTTACAAGAGAAATCAGGTTCACGATTTCATCATTTCTTAGTTAAGATAAGGATAAGGAAGGGGCATTAAACTCCTTCCTTATCTGGTGGTTGGACAAACAGTAACAATGTTATTTTAAAAGCACAATTATAATTACAGGATGTATCTATATGATAATCGTATCTATTTCTGCATGGCAATATGAAAACAAATGAATGTATAAGCTATCTGCTAGTTAGCAGTCGATGAGATGTCCCTGACCTCATTGAGTTGACCTCCCTGCCTCGATAGTGAGGAGTCATCACACCTGTTACAGGTTGTGTCTCTACCGTTGAACTGTTTATCAGTGAATGGGCCATACATCTGGAACATTCTGACGGGTGGCCTTGTGGTGTTTTTGTTTGCGGGAGATGACACACAGAGTGCAGAGGAAAGGTTTTGTGGTCGATGAAGAAGCATTTTTGAAGGAGTGAATGATCGCTCAAGACATGAATGTAAGCTTATGAACTGAACTGCATATCGGCATTGTTATCAAAAATATTTAAATCCTTTTTTATTGGACTTATTAAGGAAGAAATGCAAATATACCTGCATAATATAGCTCTGTGCACACAACTTTGACTAGGCCTTTTTTTTCATGAAAAAGGATCAATAACATACTTTCACCTTGAATACCAGTATTCAAGACAATGTTCTGAATAAACCAGTTCACTGTTACAGATAAAGCGCGCAATACACTCTAAAATTACGTCAGCAATTCTCTGCAGCATTTGCCAGGAAAAATGCAGTCTTAGTAACACATTAATCATTTGTTGATGATGGGCTGGTCGGTAGAAGTCTTCAGATCACTTTATCCAGATCAACGTTATCTCATCATACAATATGGTTAAAAGTAACAGTCATGTAGCTAACAAGTGGCCCAGACCCTGATTTATTTTATCTACCGATTATCAATCACCTCTCAATAATGAGAGTTCTACATTGAAAACACTGAATGCAATGACCATTATGGCTTTAGTTGTTGCATTCGCTTTTTTCACACACACACACACACACACACACACACACACACACACACACACACACACACACACACACACACACACACACACACACACACACACACACACACACACACACACACACACACACACACACACACACACACACACAAAGCTACTTTCAGAAATACATTTTATAAAGTTTATTTAATAAATCGTACACAATATATCTAAGACTCAAAACTCACCTGTTCAGAGTCCACCTCGACTCTGCATAGCCACCCTCCCCCTTCTGGCCACCATTGTACACTGTATTGTATTGTATTATATTGTATTGTATTATAGTACTTAACTGTGTAGCAACTGCAATAGCTGCTATCATTGCTGTAACACAGGGAATTGGTTAGCCTATCGATTGTTGTACTTGGTTCTATGAACATCCTTTCTGTACCGACAGTGATATTATTGTTGCTCTTTTTATGACAAATGTATTTATTGTAAGTCGCTTTGGATAAAAGCGTCTGCTAAATGCCCTAAATGTAATGTAAATGTAATACAGTAGTATGGAATATATATATATATATATACAGTATGTGTGTACATCTTTGATCATCTAATTTATGTAATGTACCGACAGTGATATATTGTTGCTCTTTTTATGACAAATGTATTTATTGTAAGTCGCTTTGGATAAAAGCGTCTGCTAAATGCCCTAAATGTAATGTAAATGTAAATGTAGTATGGAATATAGTATGATATATAATATATATGTATATATATATATATATATATATATATATATATATATATATATATATATATATATATATATATATATATATATATATATATAAGATGTACACACATGATATATACAGTATGTGTGCACATCTTTGATCATCTAATTTATCTAATGTATGCCTTTCTAGGAGTGTACAGGAGTTTGTTGTCAAATGACATCATATCATGGTATGCTGTATGCCATGCATTATATCTTACAGCAGGGAGAGCACACCAAATTAAAGTGCATTACCATTTCACGCAATCAATTGTAAAATCTATGACCGTAGTTATTTCTGGCATAACTAGTTTTCGGTCAGACTGCAGTGAGAACGCATATGACCTCATCTCTTGCCAGAGCAAAAATTGTTGCTCCATCCCCTTTTCCTCCAGCTCGTTCAGTACTCTGCTCCCCCTAGTGGTTCGATAGGAAACGTTAAGGACGTCTCTTCGTCACCAACACCGGATGTTGATCACATCAGCTGTGTCGAAAAACCAAAACACAATGTGGACTGCGGCGACAGTGTAACCAAGTATACAACGGAAAAACACAGTTCTAAGAAGGGAAAAAAAGTTGCCGATGAGAATATTCTGACCTACGAGGGACTGAAGACGTTTGATCGGGCGATTTGCTGCCACACCGCCGTCCACATCATCAGTGCGTAATGCTATATAGCATTTGTCACGTTGTATGCTACGTCATTTGTAACTCGTATTTGTTGATACTCTACGAGACCATGGATCAATTCTAAATGGTTTTGTCTCCCCTTAAAGGTTTGTCATACATTAACTAAGTGGTTGAGAACATGGGACGGATCTTTCTGGACCACATCGGCGGCACTCGGCTGTTCTGCTGCGCCAACTGTGACACGACGCTGACCAACCGCGCGGAGCTCATCTCCACGCGCTTCACGGGGGCCACGGGCCGAGCCTTCCTCTTCAACAAGGTAGCACCACTTCATTGACCTCCAGACTAACCCAAAGCATAGGCTATTCTTAGGCCATTGGATTGGCTGCAATTTATAATACAAAAAGACCATCAAAGATAGAGGACCATAGCATACAGTAATAATAGGGCATAATAACACTGTCCAACGTTATCAACCATATGCTTTGAGTCCTGGGCCCTTTTTCAGGTCACTGTTACCAATGTCGATATCCCCATGTGGCTTGTCTGACTAAAATGTATTTTTAAATACAAAAACAAAGCTGGTGTTTATCTGCTTGAAAATTTGTTTACAGGCAGAGTAATATTAATACTAGACTGCTATTTTTCATTTTTCGTGCTTGGTATTGTTGACCGCAGAGCTCAAAGAACTCAAAGCTATTTTGGTCAAATATGTCAGGGGATGATGCTGGAAGCTAGGTACATCCATACACATGCTCAAGATAACTGTGAAAACGAGAAGACTATTTGCAGTAGCGGGCAGATTGCTTTCTGTTTGGTCAGTAGCCACAAATTAATTTCTAACCACTCCTATACATTCATTTATTCAACCTTTTATTTATAATCATTCAAAGAGGGACCCGCGTTTTCATAATGAAACGCCTGTCCAAAAGGTATAAGTCGATTTTTAGGTGACATTGCAAAATATTCCCTGAGTCCAACCCTAAACGCCCTCTGTCCATGATCGGTCCTGGCATGACGTTCCTGAAGCGTCAGCCCTTTTAGCCAGTTCAATGTCTGCCAAAGGTCCAATCAACATGGATGCATCATAATATGGGCTTCATAATTAAATAATAATGATGGATTTAATTTATATAGCGCTTTTTTAGACACTCAAAGACACTTACAGTGAAGGGGGGACCTCACTAACCACCACCAGTGTGTAGCACCCACTTGGGTGAATTAAACAAACGCTCATGGTTATGAGTCGCTCAGCCAGAGAAGACCAACCAACCGTAACCTAAAGGAAACAGGGATGAGCATCGTGACCAGAATCAATAAACAGAATCTTTATACATTCTCAAACATTACTACCATTAATTATTATTATTATTTTCCTGAAACTTTCCCCATAGTATAGCTCTGAGGGAATGACCCCTTTTTTTCCATGTGCCCTGTCCCCCCAGGTGGTGAACCTCCAGCACAGCGACGTGCAGGAGCGCGTCATGCTGACCGGGAGGCACATGGTACGGGACGTGAGCTGCAAGAACTGCAACAGCAAGGTGGGCTGGCTCTACGAGTTCGCCACGGAGGACAGCCAGCGCTACAAGGAGGGCCGCGTCATCCTGGAGAGGGCGCTGGTGAGGGAGAGTGAGGGCTTTGAGCGCACTCCTTCGGACTCCAACTCTTGAATCTGCCAGATCGTTTTTTATTTCTTGTCCTTTTTTTTTTTTTTGCGCTGCTTCCCAGCTAGTGTGGTCGTTTGTTTATATGTTAAAGAGTGCCACACACTGACGGCAGAATAGGTGTTTCAACATGGGCTACTGCAATTGTCCAACCTCTCTCACTTTGCACATGCTGTTACCGTGGTTTGGTTTTTAGTTTGGTTTGGTTACTCTCTGCAAAGATCAAATAACACTTGACATGCTCCAGACATATTTTTCAATTTGCCTGCCAGCCCTCTCATTTAACATATATCACGTGCAGAGTAGCACATTAGTTTTGGTGGTACGTATTCAATGTTCAACTGGGAAATCTAATAACGAATGCCTTCCGGGGCATCCCAAGTGTAGGCTTGATGTAAGATAACCATGTTAAAAGTCAAAGAACAATTGGTGTTTCTTTATTTCTATTTGGTTTACATTTGCTGATGATTAACTTTATAACTCTGTATGACTGAATGTTTTTAAATTGTGAAACTACAACAAAATAAAAATCCTTCAAGGCAAATCTTATTGTTATTTTCTGTTTAATTCTGAATATGCATCCACAGAAATTATAAAAGTACAGCTAAGAAAGCTGTAATTGACAAGTGCAATGTATTGTGAATGACATGAGAAATATTAAATCGTGTTTGTGTCTCTAGTATTTTTCAAATTCTTTATAAACGGTCTGTTATCAATAGATTCCACCTGTGTGCTTACTGAAGTCGGCATTTAAAGCCGTTGGAAACAAGCGCACCCGTGGGGTAGGAGGAGGCCCGTTGCATTGTGGGCTTAACCGGAAGTATGCCGGAGAGAGGACAGTGTTTACTGAGCAATGTTGGAACACATCGTTCCGTGATTTATCCTTGTGGAACTTATTTAATTTTCGAGTAGACACACAACAATAACAATGGCCAACGGTGAGTTGCAAACCTATTCAAGTGAATTAGTTTACTAGTTCGTTTTTTTTTTAACACAATCAATGTTCGCGTTGTGTTGCATGTTTTTTTTATTTGTAACCGAATCGTTTAAGTTAAATTGATATATTGGTATATACTGTTTTCTGCTCTTTTGAATTGCATTGCTTCCTGTTCATTTCTACTGTTGCTATGTTTTGCTGTCAGAGCCGGTGAGTGCGGCGTTCAAGCTGTACTGCCTGTCTGTGATGACATTGGTGGCAGCGACATACACTGTGGCCCTGCGATACACCAGGACGATATCATCAGGGGACCTGTACTTCTCCACTACTGCTGTGTGCGCCACTGAAGTCATCAAATTAATGCTGAGTCTTGGGATGTTGGCGAGGTTAGAATCACCCTCTTTCACCCCAGTAGTTCCAGTTTGTCGTAATATGTACTGCTGGTGTTGGCCAGTGTGAGGCAAACCCTTTACATGATGGTTATTTTTAAATTATTTATAATTGATGTATGAGAGTCTTGATAAACCTTGTAATGTTTCCTCACATAAGCTGTACAAACGGATATAAGGGTGTATCAATGCCAGGCTTAATACCAAAGCAAACATTCAGTATGATTCAAATACTTGCCCTACCTTTTCCACAATGTCCCCCAAACCGGTTTGAAGTCCAGCGTTGAACAAATAATGATAGACAACCGCAGACATAAAGGAGATATGTTATGGATTTAAATATAGGTTTCAACTGGTATAAAGACACACTATGGCCAAAAGAAACATGGTTATTTTCTACTGAAAGTGAAATGCTATGTGATTATTATTAATGCACAAATGGGGCTAGAAATGACACTAAGCCATCAGCAGTGAACTTGCTGAAATTAAATTAAATGTGTCCGCTATAGGAGAATGTTTCCACAGATTTTGTGACACATTGTTTCTTGTTTTTCTGACAGAGAAACGGGAAGCCCCAGTCGGTTGAAGAATTCTCTAGTGGAACATGTATTTCAAAGCCCCAAAGAACTGCTCAAACTCAGCGTTCCTTCAGTGGTGTATGCTCTGCAGAATAACATGGCCTTCTTGGCCTTAAGCAACCTGGATGCTGCAGTGTATCAGGTAAGAACCATTGCTTATTTGGTTACCACTTGGTTATGGCCGTGGGAACTCAAGGGCTACAACAGCTGGCCAGAATAAATCATTTCATGATATGGCATTAATCCAAGCCTTTTACAAAAGGTATATTGGAATAGTTCATAGTAAACGATCGACATCTGCATTCACAGTGCGTATCTTTTCCAGCATGAATAACATTAATTTTAATTGGGAGACGTTGTCGGCGAAGCCACTGCAGAATCGATGTTTCTTACGTGCATACTTCTCTCACCAAGACACCTCCTTGGTATGTTTGTGTGTGGACAGGTAACCTACCAGCTGAAGATCCCGTGCACGGCCCTGTGCATGGTGCTCATGCTGAACCGCTCCCTCAGCAGGATGCAGTGGTTCTCAGTCCTAATGCTATGCGCTGGGGTCACCCTGGTTCAATGGAAGCCTGCAGAAGCCACTAAAGTCCAGGTAGGATGACATGGCTGCCAGGAAAAATAGAAACACCGTCATTTCATTGTTATTGCTAACGTTTCAATTATATAATTCCTGCCCGGGTTTTTGACTTGTGTTCCAACCTTTCAGATCGAACAAAACCCCTTTCTGGGTTTTGTAGCCATTGCGATCGCCGTCATTTGTTCTGGCTTTGCAGGTAAAACAACCACACCGACGGAACCTGCTTTCTGATCTGGTATATCTCACATTAACGCGTTTGCGTGTCGGGGTCTTGTGCTTGTGTGGTCCAGGTGTTTACTTTGAGAAGGTCCTGAAGAGCTCCGACACGTCCCTGTGGGTTAGGAACATCCAGATGTACATCTCTGGCATCGCGGTCACGCTGTTCGCAGTGTTTGTGACAGACGGCGCCGATGTCATGGAAAAGGGCTTCTTCTTCGGCTACACCCCCTGGGTATGCTTTGTCGTGTGTAAGTGGCCCACTACACACACAGGGATGTGTTTGAGGATGTACCTATCCTTGTCTTCTCCTTTTTTGTCTGTTTTTATACATATACTGTATATATTTCTTTTTTAACTATAACACCCCCCCTCCTGCCTCCAGTCCTGGCCAGTGTGGGGGGTCTGTACACCTCGGTTGTGGTGAAGTACACGGACAACATCATGAAGGGCTTCTCTGCCGCCGCCGCCATCGTTATCTCCACTGTGGCGTCGGTCCTCCTGTTCGGTCTGCAGATCAGTAAGTCCTCCTAAGCGCAGCGCGGCACCACGTGCCAATGCCATCCAATGGGGCTTTTCATCACTATTTGAATGGCCTTGGAATAAATGCAAATAATAAGACTTAATGTACGTGTATTAAGTAAATTATTTTGTGTATTTAAGTAATAGATGCCTGGATTATTAAGGCATACTTTTGATTTAAAAAAAAGTTGGTTAATCGTGTGCAGATTAAAGTAGCCTCTCTTACTGTGCCCTCTCCCAGCGGTGACCTTTGCTTCTGGAGCCATGATGGTGTGCGTGTCCATCTACCTGTATGGCCTGCCCAAGCAAGAAGCAACCAAGCTGCCCCAGTACAGCGCTGACGACACAGAGCTCAAACAGAAGCTGATCACTGTCTGAAGGGCTGGGGCCATGGAAGGCCTCCGATGGACTGGTATTTTCTTGTTTTGCATTCTATTTGCATCAACGTTCAGGCCGAAGGTCACGTACAACAGACGGCGGGTAGTGTTAAAATGACATTGATTAGTGGTGACTTGTAAATACACTGGCTTAATGCCAGGCCACTGCAGTCGATTAAGAGGGTCCATGTGTTGAAAAGGTTAGCTGGGACTCTTCACAGGCACTTCACGATAACGCCCGTTGAATCAAGGCTTTCGTTCTACCAGACTGTTAAAGAGCGCCCAATCACAACGGACTGCATGTCGGCTCATATTTCTATTGTACCTTTTGTCTACCTTGATGCTGTGGTTTCTTAATGTTTTGTCAAGTTCGATTTCCTTTCTTTTTTAAACGTAAAGCAAATCGAAGCTTTAATTAAAGTATATAACCACCAGAAAGAAAGGAGTCCTTTTTGTTACACTTGAAAAAAATAAATGAATGAACAGAGGAATATGTTTTGAATCTAACGTTTTTATTTACAGTGATCTTTGAAGGTTGAGTCTGAATAGATTCACATTTTCTCCACAGGCTTAATGCCCAGGATCCTCATTCCACTGGCTAGGACTGAGCAGGCACCGCTGAACAGTCTAAACCGAGCCTGTTGAAATACAAACAAACGCCAACGTTGAGTCACTGTGGCTCGGTGTCCCTCTCGTGTTTTTTTTCCCAATGGGACGATGGGGACAGTAAGCGTCTCTGCCATCTGTTACTGAACAATATATTCCTATTTAGTTGTTGCATCTGGAATCTCTGTAATAGTGCTGGCCTATGGTGGCCCTTTTAAGAATAAGAGAATATTTATATATTAATATTTAATAAATATATTTTGGTTGGTAGCTACATTTAAGCTGGGACCATATCAAGAATTGTTGGCAAATTCGATAATGTGTACAAATAAATGGAAACAAACTTCAAAAGTTAACTTTTGTGTATAGTGCATGTTTCTCAACGGACCAAATTGATCGTGAGAAAAAATGACTTATGAATGACCCTGAACCCGATCCCTTGTTCAACCACTCCCATATATGTGTACTATAAGGTATGCAACAGACGAGGTCACCTGAGCCACGTCGTCAGGGCTTCCTTTGACTGGCAACTCCCTGAGAGCAGAGGCCACCAGGTGACTAGAGAGATGGAGCACAGATCCATTCAGGGAATGTAGACGGGTACATTTTGCAATCACATGTTTCCATCATAAGATGGCACCGTCTGTCGTCTTCTATAATGCACAATGGAAACCCGGAGAACGGGTTCAACAGCATGAACGCTCACCTGAGCTTGGTGAGGAAGGTGACAAGGTGTCTGGGTTGCAGGTCTTGATTAGACTGGTATAACACTTCATCAAAACTGAAGGAAAGAGACACCAAAATACACTAATAAAAAGAGATGCATCTATAGGTCATTTAATGATTCGCAGATCATCAAACTCCCATTGAGGGGCTTGAATGTTCTTGGCCCATGAGCACACACTTACTTACCGGAGAAGATGCTGCAGGATAGCAATGCTTCTGTGCTCCAATAGGAGCGAAGGATCAATTTCCTTGGCTGCCATAGTGCTATTAGTCCGTATCAAACTGAAAGACACAGTGTCACAAATCCCACATAACTGATCCAACAGTAACTGGTTTATGAACACATGCATCCTTATAAACAACCAGTTGGGGACAAACTTTTGTGCACAAGTACTGTTTAGGTCAGGGGTCACCAACACAGTGCCAACGGGCACCAGGGCGCCCACTAGGACCATAAGGGGCCCGCAGGCCTGTCCTAAAAATAACACAACTCATTCTTGAACAACTCTTTCCCACCTTTTTTAAGTCATTGTTGATAATTATTGTGAGAAATCATTAACATGATCAGTGTCTTCACATAGATGAGTGTCATTAATCATTAATAATAATATATAACTAAAGGCAAACTGAGCAAATTTGTTATTTCAGAAGAGTGTATCAAACTGGGTGCCCCTCGTATGACTCAGTACCCATGAAGTAGCTCTCAGGTTCAAAAAGGTTGGTGACCCCTGGTTTTAGGTGTTTCAGAGGTGGCTGCTACCTTCGTAGGCGTGCGTGTGTGTACTGCAGGAAGACTCCGGTGTCTCCCTGGGCCTGGAGAATTCGGTCCCAGTCAAACCTGTAGTCTGCCTCCAGCGGGCCTCTAAAGTCCTGAATGGAAAGACACCTCATCAACCAGAGCCCAACACAAGACGCAAACCACAGATCGCTGACCTATTGCCTAAACATCTCACGAGCAATATCAACAACAACCCTGTTGACCAATGACGACGCGGGAGGCGAGTCACATGAGGGAGTTTGAGGAGTGACGAGGAGCAGTCTAGCTCAGCGCATATGTAAAGGACGACCAACATTTAAAAGCATCCACAACATTCATCCCACTTAATAGACGTGTGTGTGAACCTACTTGAACTATGAGGGCGCTCATCCCAACCTGCTCCGCCGTGTCCCCGGGGTCGGCCATGTCCTTGGTGGCTGGTGGATACATTTGGAGACGGTGAGGGAAAGACTTACTCCGTGTGGAGTGTGTGGGATGGCTGGTGGTGGGGGGGCAGCCCGCCATCACCACACACACACCGAGGGAGAGTTCTGACATGCTGGTACTGAACACCTGCTTGGACTGTTCTATAACTAAAACTCTGCTATAAACTGTTTATTTTGTTTTTGTTTTCTATCCAAGGAAATTATTTTTACTCTTTGCCTGCTGCATGTTGTGGAGCATCCGGGCGCGGGCCTCGTCCAGGACGTCCTCCAGAAACACCACCTCTCCTCTCCTGGTGCTCATGCCCTGGACCAGGCCGAAGGACACGTGGCGACAGCTGCGCGCGCGCGCGCGCGCACACGCACACACACACACACACACACACACACACACACACACACACACACACACACCACACCACAACACACACACCAACACACACACACACACACACACACACACACACACACACACACACACACACACACACACAGGTCACGCTAACCCTGATGGTCTGATGGTCAGCATTAGCTTGGTAGAGGCTTGTTTTGTAGCGGTGTGTGTGGGGACATGACAGTGTGTGTTTTCTCTCTACCTCTCAGCCCAAGGATGTCCCATGAGTCGTAGGATGTGGAACAAATGCAGAAAGTGATTCTGTTGACTTTTGTCTGTCTTCAAAAGGAAAAAAGAGAACAATAAAAATAGGATCTAATTATGTTTGTGTATCAAACCACATTGTGTACATTGAAGCCTTCGAAAAACACATGCAAACACACGCACACACACAACCGTACCGACTGGACATTCAAGCACACACGCATGCTTACCACATAAATCATCTCATCAAAATTGAACTTTTCCTTGCGGTCTATAGCTGCAGCAATATCTCTGCAAATACAAACAAATTCCAACATAATTAAACCAGTTCATCAAGAGCACTATCTCATAAGCACATGTCTATGTCCAAGGATCCTTTCACTACAGACTTATCTCTCATTGGCTTTGGTTGTTTTTTGCATACATTAAGTGAGCGGGTTCTTGAACATTAAACTTTGTGACTGCTTTATACTTGAGTGAAGTAAAAAGGGAATATAAACAGCATGTTCAAAAGTGGGCGTGCTCTCCCGTCATTGGAGGCCCGCCACCAACCTGGTGATGTAGAGCGAGGTGCCGTCACTACGTAACACGGTAGAGCAGCTGGACATGTCACCCTCTGCGGAGACGTCCACCACACTGGTTCCCCTCCTGCAAAACACACAATATGAACCCGACATAGGCCGTCTATGAATCGTCTATGAGTCTACGGCAAGGATGTGAGGCATTTTTGGTCTTTTGTAAGATGAACTCTGATAATAGGAACCCTGGTCTGATCAAAGCCGTTTGCGTCCTTTGTCATCCCATTTTCAGGCCAGAAACATCGTGCAACACCAAGTTCTTGATTTTTGTGCGTTTGATCACCCACACCCTGTCAATATCCTCCCGTAATATCAACAACCCAGTCAAGTAGTTCGGTGTCTAAGGCAGTCTGTTTGTGTATCAGGGCCGTACCCTTCAACAGTCTTTAAAAGAAATCCCATAATATATCTGTATACATACACATGTACTATCCTCTGAGCCCTGTGCCTCATTAATTCTTGTATTTAGTTAGGAATGGCTCCATGTGCCTGTGAGCGGTTCTACATGAACCTACTCTGTGGTCTTCAGCAGGCCGTGGGTCTGGAGGAGCTGCACCACCTCCCGGGCCTGGTCCTGGTGGAAGGACTCCCCGGAGTAGACGTCGAAGGGAACGCCCAACCGCTGAAAGGTTTATTAGGTGTTACGGTCAGAACTTCATTCAAGGGGCGAGAGAGGAACACATTTGACTGTATTTGCTATAATGATGTTATCTCTTCTCTCTGCTTCACTTCTAAACAATACATGGGTCACAACTGATTCAACACAAATATTCAGGGAATATTTCATGGTAGTTTTACTTCAAGGGAAAAGGCGGTCAGGGCATTTTCATAGATTCAGGTTTCACTTGGAAAGGCATCGTATCAAGGAAGTAAGGAAGTCATTTTGTGTTAAACCACCATCCACTTGCCTTTCCAGATCGGGTATAAACCCTTAATTGACCCCGGACCTTGTGCGCTAGGTGTGTACCTTGTAAACTTGCTGGTACTCCTTCACTGTAATTTCTCTGAATTGTTGCCATAGTGACATGGCCTGGCTGTCATGCTGCTCCAACTTCTGAAAGAATTCTCTGGCGGCCAGCTGGACTTCCTTATTGTGCTCTGCTTCTTTGTTTGCTTGAACATAGACCTTGAAGGTAAAGGACACGTCACACACAAGACACCTAACCTAACACCTAACACACCTAACAACCCAGTAAGCCACATTGTCCTTACTGGGAAATATCCATTCAAGTAGGATTTTTACAGTATATATGATAAAAAACACATACAACAGTAACATGCAATACTGAGGGTGTCAAATGCTCAGTAAAAAGCCATGTTCAACTCACACCAAATAGATGTTGCAAGGGATTCACATTCAATTTTTCTTGACTTCCAAATTTTTCAAAGCCAGCCCCCAGCAGACCTAAAGCACGACAAAGGAGACCATTATAATTATGGTTCCTGCTTCGAGGACATAGAAATATATCAAAGCGGGCATTTGTGTTATTCCCTCACCAAACTGCATGCCCCAGTCTCCCAGATAGTTCATTCGAATAACATGGTTCCCAAGAGACTCCTTGAGGTTGGCGATGAAGTTACCTGGACATACAGTATAGCAGGTTAATGTGAATTTACTATCCACTTTAAATTCACAATGTGTAATACTTAGAAAACCTGGATATATCTGTAGTCAGTTCTGAAGATTTCAATAATGTTACCTACAACTGATATATCGAACAAATAAAATATAATTGCTCACCTATGATAGTTGACCGCAGGTGTCCAACATGAAATTTCTTTGCAATATTTGGAGAACTGTAGCATGAAATACAAATATGGGTTAAAAATCTAAGGGTGTGTGCTTGTGGTGTGTGTGCGTGTGCGTGTGTGTGCGTGTGTGTGTGTGTGTGTGTGTGTAAGGTATACCTAAATTCCACCAGCGTTTTTCCTTTCTTGACAGTATTGAAAAGTTCACTATTAAAGCCTAACATCGCATCCTCTTCTCCAAAGGGCTCCAACATTTTCTAACACCAATATTAAGGGCATGAAAAGTTTTCAGTGTGAAACAGAAGTGAGAGTATATTTGTATCAGTTTTATTGATTATGAAAGGTAAACAAATGCAGTATACCTCCACCAGAAGTTTACGGTGGACTTTGAAGGTGATCATCCCACCAGGTCCTGTCGATATTTCTTCCACTACATGGTCCTGATTCAACTGTGCAGGAAAGTGTAAATAGTTAAGTTAGATAATAGTTATTGAAAATGAGAATGTCTAGCCTACTAAGATTATATGGCTTAGGCCTATATATTAGACGGTACATTTTAGAAATATACTACAAAAAAGTATGTGGGGGGTATCCGTGTGATAATGTAGTCAACCTGCTACTCGTGGGCTATATGCTCAAACCTCATTGGCCAGTGCTTCTGCCTGCAACTGCGCATCTCCGTGTGACGGTAGGATGCCTTTCAACCGGAGCGTACTGACCGGCACTCTGAAATCAGGAGATTGACTGAAAAAAAACAAAAAAACTTTAGGGAACATGGTTATAATAAACTGAGCTGATTCGGCGAGATAGCACATACACAAACATTACCGTTTCTTTGAAACGGGAGCAGCATGAAGGGCTGGAATGAAGACATCTTCTGGTTGATGCAATGTCCTTGCCAGCTATTGATAGATATCAAAGATTATTATAAGCTATGACCACTACCAGAATATTAAGGACCTTTGTTGAATAGATACAATTAGACAAAGTATAGTTTATCGTGACAACATAAGCCTCATACAAACTATTCATAGGGCTTTATTGAGTTTCGGACAAGCTATTGCAAACGTGCACATGCACCACACTATTTCACAGCAA
This sequence comes from Melanogrammus aeglefinus, assembly GCA_900291075.1. Lineage (NCBI taxonomy): Eukaryota > Metazoa > Chordata > Actinopteri > Gadiformes > Gadidae > Melanogrammus > Melanogrammus aeglefinus. Next base: position 896,176 of record OLKM01000005.1, read on the forward strand.
CGTCCCCAAGTAAATACCTTTGCAGCAATGCTTCTTCTAAAGAAACACGCCATTTGCGCAAGACTACATTTAATAATCACACATTTTAATGTACTTGTTTGACTATGAAAGGCAACCGGCTCAGCTCCCACTTGATATTTCCTCTACTTCCTTGTTAACTGCGCCGCCTTCTCTTCCCAGCCAATTAGAAGGCTTCGTTTGCTGACGACACCAAGACATAAAAAAGGGTTCGCTTGAAATGAGCTCCGCCGCAGCTGAAGTGAACCCCCGCGTCCACACCATTTTATGCCGTCTAGACTAGAGAAACGATCATACCATCCCTTTTTATTTATTGTAACATTTAAAAAAAAAAGAAAGTAAATCTAACGATCAGCTCAGAATATCAATTTATTTTTTGGAGGATTTATTTTTCCATTTGTATGTTAGAGTAAGCGAGAGGAAGGTATGCAGCCTATGACCAAGGGCCCGAATCGAACCCGGGTCGCTACGTTCAGAACTGAGCCTATATGGTAGTATTATTTTTTCAATCAAGAAAATTAACTATAGTACCGCTTCAAATAATGTGCTTTGGTACTAATGTAACAAAATAAAATGTACACCTAAATCATTATATCTTGCCAAAAAATCTCATTAGTCACTAAACTAGAGGCAAGTAAACATGACACTACTTAACTAACACATTTGTGAAAAGAATTTATTTAACTTGAACCAATGTCTCAACACATTTAGCAAATAAATTGATATTTTGATAACCAAAATGAATACAGTGTATACAAACTGAATTCCAGTAATTTCCATACATAATGAAACAATTCTTGAAAAGAAAAAACATTTCTCTTGTCCAGTCTGAGGGGTTTATTGATCCGACCACCCATGGGTGACCAATCCCTTCTTTAAAATGTACATTAAGAGTAGCTATACAGGTAAGATCACTTCTGCAAAACAATCAACTTTGTCAGGGAAAAAAGCAATGCAAGTAGCAGGTGGCCTTATAAGAGGCATCGAAACAAAGCCAAATAAATAGCAACACGGCAGTAAAAAGAGGCCATCGGTAAGAGAGTCAAAGGTCCATTCAACAGGTAGACAGCGGGAAGCCCTCCTCACACTAGCTGCGATAGCAGATATGGATGCCACTGTCTGAGGCTGCAGACAGTGCGTCCACATACAGGCAATATGGCACAGGTAGGAGGCACGTCCAAGCAGACCCAGTTCCCTGGAGTAGCTCGCAGCAATAGGTAAGGTGATCCGCCGTCACACAACGACACTCAGGAAACATCTGAGGGACAAGACAGGAGAGGAGCATGGCACAGGTCAGCGCAGATACCTTGGCACGTCTCGTTTTATTTAAGGCTTTGAGAGTGTTAGCTTAACTTATTGCACAATTTGACTTTAGTATTATGGCAATATAAGAAAATTAAATCATTCATTTTTATTATCACGATATTAAGGATCTAGCATCCATTCTTCAAGGTCTTACACTTCATTTAATAGGTGTAATGTACAGGCTACATTTCCCGCAAATAAAATCATCATCATCGAGTGTCACAATCTGCATTTAACATTTGTTAATGTAAACTTTGGTTTTTGACATACTGTCGTCTACCACATAACTACTTACAGCTAGCGGGCTGCTCTCCAAACCGTCGCATCAGCTGGTCATGTGTGAACTTGACAAAGGCGTCATATTGCTCTGGAAAAAACAACAACATGTGAATAAAACTCGTTCAAGCGCCAGCGCTTTACGCATCGTGGTTCTCAAGTGGCGTGCCAAGTATACCTGCGAGCTTGGAGGTCAGGATCTCGTTGTACTCCTCACGGATCTTCTCCTCCCGCTCCTTCAGAAGCCTTTCGCAGATCATGCCCACCTGCCTGAGGGAGAACAGCGGCTGCTCTCTCCTGCTGGGGGACGTGGAGCAGCTCCCTGCACACAGCCGATGGACAGGGTCACTACAAGTGTGTGGCTTCACTTCGTACAACATGGGCTGGGTTAAAAATCAATGTCGTTTTGCCAAGATGATTTCATATCAAGACCACCATGGTCCGTCTCCCTAAATATTAATGTCCCGTATTTAATTTTTATGTTACATGGGATTTATTTGGTTTGTACTGTGTGCATCTACAAGATCATTTGAAGATGTATCATGTACACCAATTGTACACCAATAGGAACCAGACATACTAGGAATTGTTTAAAACATAATCATTGTAAATGATTATATCCGAGACACCCATTAGTTAAAAGAGGATCTCGTCGACCATTTGCAGAAGAGATAGTCTGTTGCAATGGAATCTGTGTGACCAACACTTTGGTTAGCTCACGACATCAGACATTTTGTTACATCCCACAGCCTAACCCAGGCTGAGATTGGGTCTTCATGGCCCTCAGCGGCGGTCTGTCGTTACCTGACGACCCGCTCGGAGCACTCTGGAGGTCCACGGGACAGCAGCCGTCCGCCTGCTGCGGGAGGCTGTCCAGGTGTCGGCGCTTCTGCAGCCGCTTGTACTCCTGCTTGATGTTGTGTAGGATTTGTTCTGAGAAATTAAGTCATCGTAGACACATCAATTAGTCGCCCGTCCAGCTGGCAGATAACGCGATCTGGCAAAAGCAACGTCTATTACCATGAGATAATTAGTAATAAGCATGATGTTTTGTATGAAATGATGCCTACCGGTTGTAAGTCTGGAGGAAACCACTTCTCCAAATGGCGAGGGCTCCATACGCAGATACTTCTGTGGCGATGAAGTGGAAGCAGCTGTGATCGGGACGCATCTCCTCCTTTTGGGTGATGCCGGGCTCATTAGTGGATCGAAATCCATGGTCCTCTTCAGAGTAGCACCACAAGCCATTGTACCGAGAATTATCCTAAAATCTGATCAACAGAGAGCGCTGAGAGCCAACTGCTTTCCCTAATCGAGGCCGAGTTGTTGCTCTTTTACGAGCTAGCGTTAGCTTGGTAAAGATACAGAGCTTCCGGCGTCAGCGCGATACCAGTTTTTCTCGCCTCGTACTATCTTTCCGACAACTAATGTTGCAGTACACAGATTGCTAAATGTAAGATTTAACTGTCTGTGCGGGTTGACTTTGTAGAAATAGCGTATGGAATTAGATGACAGCAGATGCCGTGCTACCGATTCAAAACGACCGTCCAAACATAGACGAAGCCTTTTCGGTTACCTTGTACTGGGCATGCGCAAACACAGAAGTCGTGTCGGTACTTGATGTTTTTTTTTGTTATAACCATTATGGTCGCTTGCGCTTGGTTCTAGAAAACGAACTACATATCCCACAATTCATGCTGGGCCTTTTAAATCGGGTCTGTTTGAAACAAAACAAAAACAAAAGTTTCTCTAAACGTTTGTGTCGTCACCGGTTTTCTTTCGAGAATGCTTTTGTCGAGGCACGACTATAGTTTATAGGTACTGTATTTTTTATATATACATTTAGGTAACAGACAGAACAAATGTTGAGCTATTATTATTATGGATAGGCCTACATTTTTATTTGGCTACTTTTATGATTATGATCATTATCGTTATTACTATTTGAATTTATTAATCGCTGACATTTGTTATTCTAATTGGCATCACAATGATGTATCCTTATGTTCAGAGATCACCTGATAACACATATTTAGTTGGTAATAAACAACATGTCATTCATCAATTCAAATTACAAACACGTAGGCCTAATGCTTGTAGCCATGTCAATGATTAAATAATAACATATTTTTAGCAGCATAATCATGCAGTTTATAAAATAAACACACTGAGAAGTCAAGACAAGATTATTTATTTCACAGTTTGTAATGGCCTAGCCCATCGTTTACATGTCTTGTTCTTCTGTCATGGGTCGGAAAGAGGAAAAAGTCCCTACGACGTTGCTATATATTTTCTACAACTGTAAACACACGCATGCAATTATCAGATGGTTTTGGTAGTATTTAATACTAAATGGATACAAGTTGGCCGAATGTGACCCAAGTGACACTTATAAACCTACAGTGTGCATTGCAACATCTGTCACATGTGCTTCACGTTCGCTGAGTTGATACATATAGTTTAGAGAGAACCGTCCACATGGGGGCGCCAGAGATGTTCCACATGTTTTGTTTCATAATTAGATTACGGTATGTAAAACGAATATACACTGTGCGTTTTGGTTGGACCCGCAATTCGACATTATTCCAATACAAAAAAATACGTTCATAAAGTCAACCAGCTTTGTCTTTATTTTCACGATCTCAAAAACATCAAGACAAAAGAGACTTGTTTCTTTTATTTTAGTCCTTTGTTATGCCACCATTGCACAGAAGCCACTTGACAGTCGACATTTTGATCTTGAATACTCAATAATACAAGAGGCAGCAAAGCATACTGATAGATAGCTGTCTGGATAGCTTACATCAAGATAATTGACTACAGAACAATTGTGCTGTGAGATGTACAGATCAAAAGTATTACACAATCAACTAAAAAATCACTATTCCCCAATTGCTTGGATGGGATCATCAGTTGATTTCAATAAATGCACACACAATGACCATCAGCTTACCAGCTAATGAATTGGCTTTGCTTTGCTTTCAATTTCACAGCAGACGTGCCTTACTTGAAGTTACATAAAAAGCATTTCACTAAACCATTGTGAATTGGTTGTTTTCATTTATCCCAACCATTGAGAGGAGGCTACCACAAAAACAACTCAACTGCAATTGTCAAAAGGCTTGTGGGGGAATTACTTAAGTCACATAGTTTCACAAACACATAAGGCTTAATCAAGACCAAACACTTGAAGAAAGCAGCTATATTCAGACAAAACCTCTTTAGTTAACAGCAGTGTCCAGCACTCTGAGTCCAGCCTTAAGGCGAAAGCAAGCAATATTGTTTAATGTGCCGTTCAAATGTAACATTTGTTTTTTATTGTTTCACGTTTTTCGTATCACAAGAAACACTGTACAATTTTTAGCTAAACATTTGAACAAAGACGCATTACTAGAATGTTCGACCTGCTAGAGAGTAAAGAAGTGGACAATATTGAATCTTAACATAGATGTAGGATTATTCTGTATATTTTTTGGGTTGTTATAGTTGAACTTTACTTTAAAGATGTGAATCTTTTTGTCTTCTCCTGCCGTTAAATTTTATGCAGAGAACATACTCAGTTTTAATCAGCAAAGTTTAGAAAAAAGCTATTCTACAGATTGTTCACCAGCAGAGTGACCCTTCAATTATCTTCATACAGTTGACATTAATCAAGGAAAAATGATTGTGTTGAATAAAATAAAAATAAAAGAAGATACATGAATAATACTACAATTAAAGAAAAACTGAGAAAATTTGTTGTAGTTTTTCTCCAAGGAATGATCTGACTCACACATATCCTCAAGCAACAAGGGGCAATAATCTGCTCTCCTTCTCATCGACATGAGTGACGGAATCAAATATCCACGAATAAAAATGTCAGTAGCCCCTTATCCCATAAATGAAGATATATTGATTTAGAATTTACAGTACAAAAATATAATATGCCTTCATTAATCGGAATCCATGACGTCTGTGGTAGAAAAAGACTAATGGTTTGTCTTGTAGTTCTTCATATCCTCAGTCCTTACCAATTCCTCTCACTACCATTTGGCACTTTGGCACTGAAACACTACACAATACACTGGCACATTAACATAACATAAATAATTAGTTCACCACTATAGCTAGACGCAGGAGAGGAAATTCTGTCAAACCTTTCTTCTGGATCGTTCTTTTCTAAGTGCGTGCTCAATGCCTCAATGGTTGGAGGTGTCGACCACCCTTCACCCATACATCCCATCAGAGAGCCCGACTAGACAGGTGCGGCGGAAGTCTCACTCGACACCGAGATGGTCACTTTGGCTATTTTCACAGTGCTCTTCACGCAACTCTCGGCGGCCCTGTGGGCGGCCAAGTGTGTGTTGCGGCTCTGGCAGTCGGACTCCAGGCTGTTGTCCAGCTGCTGGCCGGTGCCCCTGCAGGCGTGGCAGGAGCTGAGGAAGGCGTGGCGCAGGTCCTTGCTCCTCAGCGCGTAGATCACCGGGTTGACCATGGAGTTGAGCAGGCACAGCATGGTGGCGAACGCAAACACCGTCTTAAAGTCGTCGTCCATCTTCCAGAAGAGGTCGTACACCATGATGGCCAGCACGGGCCCCCAGCAGATCACCAGCACCGCCAGGATGAGCACCAGCGTCTTGGCCAGCCGGATGTCCATGCGGGTCTGCTCGGGCCTGGTGCTCTGCACCTTAGTCCCGTCGGCCGAGTACACCACCAGGCTCTTCTGGGAGCTGCGGCTCAGCATGCGCACGGCGTGGTGGTGCGCCTTCCACAGGATGAACATGTAGGCATAGATGATGAAGAGCACTAGCACGCTGGTCACGCCGATCCAGAACATCAGGTAGTTCTTGTCGATCAAGGGGAAGATGTTGGAGCACACGGTGTTGAGCCGCTTGCAGTTCCAGCCCAGCAGGGGCAGCACGGCGATGACGATGGAGATGGTCCACATCACGCAGAAGGCGATGACCGCCTTGGTGCGCGTCACGATGCGCCGGTAGGAGAGCGGCCGGTGGATGGAGATGTAGCGGTCGATGGCCGTCAGGAACAGGCTCCCCACGGAGGCCGTGAAGGAGGCGATGACCCCGCCCAGCTTGAAGAGGAACACGTTGGTGCTGTCCTTCCGGTGGAAAACGTGGAAGTCCAGGAAGCTGTAGACGAAGATGACGCTGCCCAGCAGGTCGGCCACGGCCAGGCTGCCGATGAAGTGATAGGAGGGCCGGCAGCGGAGGGTGCGGGACTGGAAGATGACGCAGAGCACTACCAGGTTCTCCAGAACGGTGAAGGTGCCCAGCGTCAGGGACATGACGGCCACGGCCAGCTGCTGGCTGGGCGTCAGGATCATGAAGCACTCCATGTCCATGAAGTTCTCGCTGCAGCGCATGTTGTCGCCGTCCTCGCCGAAGGCACTCCTGTTGCCAAGGAGCTCAGTGGCGTTGGTAGGGTAGGGCAAGATGCCCTTGAGGATGAGATCTTCGTCCGCAGGTACTTTGTCGGGGAACGTGTGGCTGCGGAAGGCGGACGAGGGCTTTTGCATACCGAAGGCGCCCTTAATGAAGTCGGCGTGGATGGTGGGGTCGTCATACTTGGCGTCGTTGGAGCCCAGATATTGCAAACCCGAGGTGATAGTCCGGAAGGTGGTGTCTGCCACACCATCAAGCACAGATTTCATGGCTGTGTCTGGGGGAGGATATTGAAATCAAATTTGATGTTTGGCGTACCTATATTGGATATAAGAAAAATATTTATTTAGACCTTTCTCATTGTATGGAAAAAAACTGCAGAAATCACATTATCAAGCAATATATTTCTGGGGGGAAAGAAATTACAAAAATCAGAAAAGAAATCCATTTCACAAACCATATCTAAATGGGCAAGCAAGATGCATTTCACGATAAAAGATAAATACCACCCCTTTTTTTCAATTAAACTGGAAAATAATAATGAGCTACTTACCACTATCAACAACCCCAAAAAATTGAAAATTACTTGAAAATAATAGATCAATTGAGTCGCCAAAATGAATTGAATATAACAAACAAAAGCAAAAGACAGTAAACCATAGCTTAATAAAAAAACAAAGCACAATCCCAAACAAAGGATTTAAAACTAAAGGTTATCTACCTCACATTATCTTTCCAGATCCACAGAAACTCCTCAAACGAACAGCGGACTATCCTTTGCTCCAACTCTGGCGCTAAAACGATTTGAGTGAGTGGAATGTTGTAGAAACATTTCCAATTGTAATTTTCCCAATTATAGACAAAATGTTTAACCGCACGACAAAGCGAAAAAAAGTGTCCGGTCCCTGTCTTGTTGCGCCTCTCCTCCTGCAGTGAGCGCACCTTGCATTGACAGCAGCTGGCCGACTCTCGCTGCTCTCGAGCAGGGGCGCACTTATCAACCGAGCCTTTTTTCAACCCTGGTCACGTGCTCCAGAGCGCTCGTCTCCACAGATCGGCCCAACCCACGACGCCTGTGTCTACTGCGATGGAGAATAACCGAGGGAGGCGAATAAGAACAGGAGTAAATGAACAGATTTTAATTCTTAAAGCGCTCCAAAATTAAGCCTATCAAGATGGAGGGAATATAACTGCAGGACAAAAACCTAGGCTTTTATATCCAAACCAGAAGTCTGGGCTGCTTTAATTATTCGCTGTCAATATTTTTTAATTTATTATTTATTGTAATTGTAATTTGTAATTTATTGTAATTGCTATAGTGCACATTTCCCCCACCTAAACGGTCAATATATACCTTAAACAAGTGTTACCTGCAACCAAATAGACCAAATTAATCTTAATCCTTCTTAGAAAACGGATTAATAAAAGGCTCCATATTTTAGAATCACAAAAAAAGACAGATTATGTCTGAGCAGTCAGAACAGAACAGAATGAATTCAATGTGCATTAGCTTATTCATTACCATAAAGTATATGAATTGAATGGAATTGTGGTGTTCTTGGTACTTGGTATTTACATTAAAAGAAAGGTTCAGCATTGTTTTGATATCTTACCTATAATGTGATTGCTAATGACATCGCCTGTAGTCGAATGCAAACCTTTTCCCGCGTAAAATACAAGATCTGTTACTTGTGTTGTTGAAATCATTAACAATAACCTCTGTTCAATAAATGTACTTAATAATGTACTTAGTAATTCTTTAGCCAAACTCCCTACGGAACATAAAAGTGTTAACATGCAACTCCACAGCTTCACCCTCAATTAGTATGCCACGATCTGTTAATAGGATATTATGACACGGCCCCTAGCAGCTTTTCAATCTTTCAGCAAAACCCATGAAATTAAATTCTCAGGACAGCCTGTAGTAAATTCTTCAATACATTCACTAAAACGCGAGCAGGCACATTTAGGTAGATCTCTGAAAATAAACTAATCAATCTGCGGCAACAGCTGTGCTGGCAGCGAGGAGACCAGCTTTCATCAAAAGCCGACAGACGTGGATATTATGTGGATCTAAAGTTTATTTCACCTCTGATACCCAGCGCACGAGATAAGGACATACATGCAGATCACCAGCTTTAAAAGCCTATTAGCCCCAAGTAGGTAAAATCATGTCTTCTTGCCGTTTCTGTGACCAAGAAACTATATAAAAAGAAAGGTATAATAATACAGTGTTGGGTCATAGTTTCTATCGGCGAATCATTGGTTTGCATCCTCAAACTGAACAGCAGTCTGTCAATTGTTTATTTCATATATGTCTCAGCTTAGCAGCACGACCAGAATCGTTTGGACAGTCGGCTACTGTTAGCATAAGGCTGCCCTTTACAAATGTCTGTGTGATGAAAACAGGACAGACACTGGTACCACCAGCACAACATTGTGTCTCCCCCACTGCCAGCCCGGGCAGCAGCCCCTGTCTCTACGCCTCAGGTGTATCTGAGCCCGCCACAGTCAAACAACCCCCTGTCCCATCATCAGCCTTCATCATGTCTGCAGAGGTTGCAGTTCTACCTCCGTTCTTGGACTCCCTACTGACAAAAATTACAATTATGACATTTGGCAGACGCTTTTATCCAAAGCGACTTACACACATTGACACACCGACGGCAGAGACGACCAAGCAAGGCGACAGCCAGCTCGTCAGGAGCAGTTAGGATTAAATGTCTTGCTTAGGGACACATCGACACTCAGCTAGGAGGAGCTGGGGATCGAACTAGCAACCTTTCGTTTACAAGACAACTGCTCTACCACCCACAACAATGGCTGCCTTCAAAGCCACCAGGTGGCTCTTAAGAAGATCAAGGACGTCACGGAGACCCGTCTGTCACCGTGTTCTCCAAGCCCTGGGGGGGATGGCTGAAGACCCTGGGCCCAGATGAATCCCGTTGTGGTTCTCCTGTGGTCCACCTTACTGAGCAGGCCACAGCCAGAGCAACAGGCAGACTCCAACCACAGTGCCCTTCTTTGACCAGGAAAGACACACGCCCCCCCTAGAGTGCTCCGGGTGTCTCCAGTACGAGTCCTGGTGCCAAGGATACAACTTGGTTCTGCTCACTGAAGGGGAAAGAAAGTGAGAAGTCCCAAACAAGAACACTGCCAAGGTAGACGGTCCATTAGTTTCCTCCATGGCCAACATGGAGTGCATGAGCACTCGAGCCAGAGAAAGGCTTAACTCGAACCCCAAGAGCCCAAAGAGAGAATCTTCAGTCTGGGAGGAGGAGGGCTACCTGGGGAGCACTGCCCGGTACATGGACAGTCCTGCAGACGATAAGGGATGGTCTGAAAGCATCAATCCAAGAGCCCCACCGACAACCAACAGGGGCATCACTCATAGACCCGGCTACGAAGCACACTATAGGCCTAGGCTATAGACCAGGCTTCTGATCCAGACCACAGTCTCCTGTGTTATCCTGCCACAGAGAGGGTGGTTACATCTGGATTCAGCAATGAGAAAAAGCCATTTGTTGTTCCCAGAACACGGCACATAAAGTCAAAGATGGAAAGGCAGATCTTCCGTCCACAAAATAGCTGACCTACCTCCTGCACAGCTACGCATTTTCATGTGAACCCCTCAGCCCCCCGCTTCAGGGAGGTTTTTTGGAACGGGAGGTTGGCTCTGTGGGGAGACCACCTAGTACATCACGGCGGCTGCTCAGTCAGGGATTGAAGAAGAGAGTGAAGAAGTACTGTAAGGGGACCTGTAAGGCAAATGAGGGGTTGAGGCGAAAACGCCAGCCCAACCATTTATCAGAATCAAGCCAGTGCATTTAAGGGGGGGGGGGGGGGGGCAGCAGTCCTGAAAAAAAAACCTGCAGCAGCAGCCTGTGGCGAAAGGTAGAGTAAGAATCCACTTTGGAGAAACGCAACCGACATTCCGGTGCGACGGCCAATCACGTAAGCCGGCGATTAGAACGGAAGACCCCTGTGGACTAAAGAGCCTTGTTCACCATGCAACATGTATTTACAGCAGTGAAGCGCACCGCTGCAGACCTCCTGAGTCATCAGCGCTGAAGGCCCTGGCAGGTGCCGGCGGATCTCCCCAGGTCCATTAGTACGCCACATGGATTGTGTGTGTGAACTGTTGCGTAAGGATTCAGTCCGACCTCTTGACAAGCGTAGAGTTGATGTTTAATAAAGCGTTTTATGGTTGTGTAGGATCAGGCATGAAGGGAGGAGTACAGAATACTTTGTCCATATATGGTCAAAACGGGGGAAGACATTCAGCTTTCAGCGATGAAAAGTGAATATTCAGCAGTGCAGTCTCCCAGGTAGGCTCCTCGGTATGTTGAAGGGATATGCCAAGGTATCTGTTAATTGCCGTCTGTCGGTCTTACCCAGATTCAGATGAGTTCTTTAATGACCAATCCATTGTGTGTCCAGAAGGGGAGTATGCCAGGTTGGCATTTGCTTTCCGTGAGCCGCTTCCATTGATTTGCAGAGTTAGAGTAGCCTTGATTTCTGTTCATGTGAGGGGAATGTACTTCTGAGCTTCGAAAGATCCTCAATGTGTTCTCGTTAGTCACTTATTCAAAACAGCAGTAAGAACACAACCCTGTAGTTTGTCTAAACACACAGATAATTCAGCAGATGCACCGCTGACCTCTCCGTGTACACTGATGGTAACTGAATAAATAACAAAATAAAAAAGCCCCATATTTTCCAGGAATCTAGTGGAGAATAATCATGCAGTAACCATGTATGGTAACTAAAGACTCAATAGCTTTTTTGCAGCTTGGGCCTGATTGTTTGTAGAGGTCTGTTTACTACCCACATATTGGAGGTTATGGTTCGCTTACAAACTATAAGAGCACACAGCTATGGCCCTTTGACAGAAATTGGACAAAATGTTCTCGAATATTAAAATGAATGGTTGTCCCAAAGCCACAGACAGCCCACAAAGGACGCTAGCTAAATGCCAGACCTTGAAGAGATGTGAACTGTTCATTCCATTTATTACATTCGCAAAATATAAGTTTTAGTTTTTATGGATTACAATAAGACGTCCTGATTTATTCAGTTCAAATGACTCAATGCATCCCCAGCTGCAGTGCTAAAACAGCCCCGAACCCCTGTGAAGATAAGAGCAGTGATCATCAGTGATCTCCACCGAGCGCCCGGTCCACTCACACGTCACGGTAAAGACACCGCCCCCCGGCCCGGCAGACCCAGAGCCCAGGTCCAGAGCTGGGTCCTGGGGAAGGTTACACAATGCTTACCCCACCCCCCAAACTCCCTCTGTGGACATAATGCGGTCGGTGCAGGCCTGAAACGGACCTCCGCACCTCACCTACGGTCAATCCTGCTTTACTTCCAAGCTAATCCCTCCCATACCTGGACCCAATCCTATTGGTTTCCCATTGAGACTTGAACTGAGGAAAGGGTTCCATGTTTTATAAAAGTGTCTGTGTGTACTTGTTTAGACGGCTTATTAAATTAAAGCTTTTCATGTCATGGTTATTTGAGGAGCTGATCTTCCAAATCATTCACCATTAAAAATAGTATACTGAATATAATTAACTGACATGTTACTTTTTTCACCATGCTTGCTCATTTCTGGTCATTTTTCAACAAAGTATGCCAACATATAAAAAGCAAATGATAACGGAACACATTTCCCTGCCGGCAGGATTAACAGCTCAACCAATACTTAAAAATGTTTCTCATCAAGCTTGCAACCCACAAACAATTAGCATGTTTTGTCACTTCTGCCCTATCCAATTCAATCCCAAATCATCACATTTTCTCAAAATTCCTGCACTAATGACCTGTTTTCAAGATAAATCTAATATACGCCTGTGTAATACCGTCTGAATCTCCATGTTGACTATTAATTCCAATTTGAGTGACAGAGCGGAGTATAAGCTCCATGTATTGGGCACCAGGCTGGTTACACCCTGCCCACTTCATCAAATCTGACACACAGGACAGCTGGACCTGTTGCATCAGCACACAGTGCTACGTCTTGGTCCTCAGTTTAGGAACCCACTCGTGAGCGGCAAGCCATGGCTCATCACAGCAGTTCTAGCGGCCATCTGCATTTCATAGCTCATCTCATGGTCCCTACACTGACTCACTCCTACCCAGCGTGAAAAACAACAAGGTGGTCCTGTTTACGGTGGTCCACTTGAATGCACGGGTCACTTTGGTATCGCCGCACTGGGTGTGTCAGCCGTATAGAGCGGGTTGACTAGTTCGATCCCCGGCTCCTCCTAGCTGATGTGTCCCTGAACAAGACACCTGACCCGAACTGCTCTCAACGAGCTGGCTGTCGCCTTGCATGGTTGACTCCGCCGTCGATGTGTGAATGTGTGTGTGACCCGTTGTAAGTCACTTTGGATAAAAGCTTCTGCTAAATGTAAATATATATGCAAACTAAGTCCTCTTCATCCGGATCGCCAAGCCATCCCGTCTGTTCCATACGCACAAAGATTTAAAAAAACAAAACATATTTGCTATTTCCACTTTGCCATCACAAAAATGATGTTCTGATACACTTGGGAGGCTGTTGACAAGGGAGAAGATGTTCACTCACTCCCATCCACCGGCTTTACAAGAGACCGTGGCAGGATGAAATCAAGGTCAATAGAAAGAACTGTGCTCAGTACCTTTCTTTATGGAAATAAAAACAAGAATGGTACATCTTGTGTGGAGGTGTGGAGGCTTAATGCTGATGTACTTGTTGAAGTGACAGCAGAGGCGTTGGTATCCAGGCAGCCGCTCATGACCAGCGCTGACACTTGATTAGTGTGCTGATAATGTTGACCTCTGGAATGAGGACCAGCAGGGTTTACATGATGCAGCTGGACGCAGGAGTGGAATCAATGGAGGCGTATTAAACAGGCAATCGTGTTCATTTCAAAGAGTCAAAGAGTTAGAGGGGAAGTCTGGTTTTGTTTTAAAGTTTCAGATTGCAGTTGTAGAGCAATCAGAAACACTAACCCCGAACGTCAGCCAACAGCACTGGTAGAAAACAAAAGCTGTTTTATTGGCTGATGGTGCATGACAATCTGACAAATTAAGATAAGGTCTTCAAGAGTATTTGCATCAATAAAATTTGTTGGCAAGCAACAATCTTAATAAATGTTCTATTTATTGTATTCCAGTAGTGTCCAAATCTGTGCGCTCCCCATCGCATTTCTGCCAGTAAAAAAGACGCAATGCAGAACATGGGGCTTGTATCAGTCAATACAGATAAAAGATACTATACTTAAGAATGAGTTCAATTAAATCACAATTTAACAGTAAATTTACTAAATCCTTTTTCGATATAGTCAGTGTGGCTTCAGTGAATGTTCAAAAATATAATTTAGTCTTAACATTGGTCCGATTAACTGACACATCCTAACCTGTAAACTAAGGTGATAAGTTTGAGCGTAAGTTGAAACCCTAATGCATCCAAGCTAATTTTGCAAAAACAAGTAAAAAAACAATACAGTGTGTGTATACATTTTAACAAACAAACCAGAGCAGGACCTGGAGCTGTCTTGAGTGGTCTCTGACAGACAGTGATTTATACTCAACATCCCAAGCAAACAACAGACTGATCTACCCATAGCATCATCCTAAAGAAAGGACTTCATGTGTTGGATTGTTTGGCTGTTCGATCGAAGATGCAGGAAGGAATGATGCAAGTCAGCTTTTGTGTACTCTTTAGTCTTACTGTGAACCAGCAGTGTGGATAACTGGAGTGAAGCAAATAAGAAATAAGCCCCAACGCCTGCACATGGCAGACACACCCCCCCCCTCCTTTTAATATCCTCTTTGATCTCCTCAGTCAACATGAGTAATGTGGTCATTGCGCTGAGATTACAGCGCTATTAAGCTAATTTATAGCTAGTGTTTCCTCACAGCAATAGCCTGCCCATCTTTGCCGTCAAATGCAGAGAATGTACTTCTTCCGATCAACATTGTCTTTATAGAGTCGTGTTCATGCCGCTATTAAAACCGAAAAGTTGTTGTGTAGCTCCTATCCACATCTCTGCCGTGCACATGTGCATTGTGCTAACGTTGGTATCACCTACCGATTGGGCTATCCATCATGTCAACAAACACCAATGAGTATGATAGCCCTATATATATATATACACATACACATACACAGGTTTGCACTAATGGGTAATTATTCATAATGTTATCTCGGTCACATTTCTGTACAAAACACCAACCAATTATCTGATATCCAATGTTCCTCAATATGAATTCCAATGTATCTTAATGGCCTTAATGGATCTCAAGGAACAGTTATCGGGTGTGTAGCACCAAGCACTAATGACAACCGTAAAGTAGAGGTGCGTTAGCCTTGGAAATACCTGTTAAGGCAAAACACTACCACTACACACACCTAAACACATTAGGTGCCAAGAAAATGTGCCTTTGTTATGAAGGCAGAACTCCCACTTACCGATGCAAACTCTGAGAAAGTGGCCGAATGGCAAATGACGTTGGACCACATTTACAAAATGATCCAAAAACACAAGATGGGCATGAGTTTAGAGGTAAGGATCCGAAGGAAGTGTGAGAACAAGAGGTTAGTGTGAGAACAAGAGGTTAGTTTGCATACATATCTTGTGATCTGTGAATATTTTTTGTGGTGTAGAAACTCTGGGAACTCATGTGTCATCACCTAACATCTGATCAGCCATGTTATGCACATCTGTACGGCGGTATGATATATTACACCTTTGGATGGACACGTTGAGCTAGATCACATGAAACCATCGAGGGCTTAGCCCTAAAGTGATTAGAGGGATCTTTCACTGAAATGCATTTTTATTTGTGTTGCCTAAACCCGCCTTTAACCCATTTTGAGATGAATTTCAGTATTGAAATGAAAAAAATAATGCGTAAATGTACGATATGTAACTTTGACAGAGAGCATTTAAAAGGGGTACTTTAGTCCATATTCACTGTGGTCCTCCCTAGGCCCGAACTCAAGGACGTGCCCCCCGTCCTATGACCCCCGTACATATTGGAACTATATAGTCTGGCACTACTTCATAGAACAGGATCCCATTTATGTAGACTGGTTTCAACAACCATCTGTCTGTGGTTGAAGGTCCGGGATTGTTTGGAGGGTGTGTGTGTGTGTGTGTGTGTGTGTGTGTGTGTGTGTGTGTGTGTGTGTGTGTGTGTGTGTGTGTGTGTGTGTGTGTGTGTGTGTGTGTGTGTGTGTGTGTGTGTGTGTGTGTGTGTGTGTGTGTGTGTGTGTGTGTATTCTGTGTGTGTGTGTCTGTGTGTGTGTCTGTGTGTGTGTGTGTCTGTGTGTGTGCACGTGCATGCGTGTGTGTGTGTGTGTGTCTGTGCGTGCATGCGTGTGCGTGTGCGTGTGTGTGTGTGTGTGCGTGTGTGTGTCATTAGTGGCCCATGTAAGCGGCAGCGCGTCAGGACGGCTGCAGGAAGACAGCGGGAGCACCTTCTCGAGGTTGTCCCGCCAATCTGCCTGTCTCTGAGGTGTGAACAGCCCATTTGCAACCAATCAGCAGCCACAGCTGCTTCGCTCAGATGTATCGTTGACATGACAACGGCACAGGGCACACAGAGACGACTCATCACGTCACACGGCCAAGGTATTTTTGCCCCGACTATAACGGGCGTTCATGATCCATTGTTACCACGGGGAGTGGAAGTCCTTTATTACGCAGCGCGCTGCCGCGAACAAAGAGCCCGTAACAAGATGTTCGAGCCAATTATTTTGGGGACATGGACGGTGCACTCTCTCTGTTAAACCTCGGGGAGTGGGCAGAGGTTTTGGTCTAATCCGCTGCATGGAATTGTGACATGTGTCACCAACATGAATAAAGGTTATAAGGAGCAGAGGGAGGGATGGGAAACGGGTAAGAATAAACCCTCCCTCACAAACAACCCTGAACATCAGTCACACGGCAAGCAAGGCTATGAGCTCCGGAGTCATGGCAACAGGATGCTTTGAAATAAGATGTTCCCGTTACTTCATTACAGAGAAAGAGGGCTTCAGGACTTATGTGGACGTGAAGTACCGATCCCACATCGCCAAGAGAGCTCACTGAGATGGACGGACTAATGGGCCAGATTCCTCCTCTTAGATGGGCCTTAGTGTGCCGGAGCAAGGCTTTCTGTTACTCCAAGCCAGTGAGGTGTTAGAGTAGCTAGCGTAAGCTGGTCCTGCTGCGGTCCACACCCTGACCCACGATAGTGGGGTGTAATTGGGTGTTTGACTAACAGGACTAAGGTTCCTAGGCTGGATCCTTAATGTTTTCAGTCTTCCTCCAACCCGGGTCTTGATAAAATGCATAAATTCATCAATGCAAGTTGCTTGTGCCAGAAGTGTGTCATTAATATAAAGTCATATTTTGGCCAAATTGTGATATCCAAACTAACTCTCCTCCCCTAACGCTGCTGATTCCCTGTGCCATCCTGATCTCGCGAGCTCCATTGTATTTACTCGATCACTCTGGTAACCTGCGATGGAGAATATGTGGAGCCGTTCGCTAAACGACCGGCCAATCAGCGTCGGTTTTGAGGTGGGTTTAGGTGTGAGGCAACGAGAAGCGCCTGTCCAGTCTAAAAACATGGCATAGGTGGTGATGGACAGATAGTTCAATCAGCTAACCAGTATGTTTGCCCCTTCCAAAAAGTTCTTCAACGGAAGGATTCCCAGATGGATATGCTGAGCAAATTTGAATCAATCCATCTGGCGGAGTCAGGTTAACTCTACTCCCCTAACTCTACTGATTCCCTGTGCCTTATTGACTATATCCTAACCCAACCAGAGTGATTTTTACATTCCATAACCACTATGGGCTTAAGTCATCTATTTGACTCAAAACAAGATGAACCTTAAAATACGACATAGCATAATTGCCCATGAGGCTAACGATATTGTAGATTAACACGAAAATGCAAAACAGAGTTAGTTGGAAGCGCTGGGGGTCTTTTTCGGATCGATCAAAGACTCCCCAGGGGGGCGGTCATGTGCAGCGTAAATCAACAACGGCAAAGGGCAGGCCAAAGGAAAAAGATTTAAAGGTCAGACGATCGGCCTGAGTTCATATTTGCCGATAGGTCAGTCCCAGGGCGGACTGTGGATTTAAAAGCTGCTGTTCACTTAATACAGCTCTACAAGGCTACCCAGTTGGAGTCCAGACTAGACCCTCAGATCATGTTCCACTCTCAAGCCGTAGTGTGAGTCCAATGTAAAGGGCTGTAAAGTGAGGGTAGCCTTTCACACCAGCGAGCTCTCACACTTCGGGTTGACAAGCATCTCGTATCGAGAGCAGCGCGGTATGATTCCCCTGCCCGGCATTTGAACCATCTAATTGCTTAGAGTTTTCTGCATTCACTTCACCCTTTTAACCTGTCACATAGATGTACTGGCTCTTGATGAGTACTGTACTGCCATCCACAGTCTACAACATTACCAAGATGACTGTACTTTAACAAAATGACTTTAATACCCCGTGTCTACTTCTTGAAGGGTTGAATGGGACAGGATTTAGTCAAATGGATGAGCAGAATTCAAAAGACAAACTGTGAACAGGGAGAAAATGGATCATGAATGGATATGAAGAACATCAAGCATGGGTTTTTATGTTCACACATTCCTATAGGACCATCACAAGAAAGATGTAACAACCACTGTATACAGAAACACAGTACTTAGGTTGGAAATACATACCGGATCCATGAACGCTCTCATTGTTCAGCCTCAAAAGGCTCTGACGTTAAATGTCGAAAATGAACACTGGCGGCCGGTGGGGGGGGGTTTGAGTTAGGGGTTTGAGTTAGAGGCCCAGCTACGGGGCAGGGCAGCCCCCCTTCCAGACAAGGAGACATTCACTGGACTCTGACCATCAACCCTGGGCTGTTTCTCATGTCTTGCGTTTGTAGGGGTTATGAGTTAGAGGCGGTTCTTTCGTGTGGCTCAGGGGTGAGATGGCGTGGGTGAGGCCGCACCCTGAATCGTTTGTGATTGAATGGTGAAGTCAAACGGTCAGTGATTCGGATCAGCTCTTTACAGACACAGACAAAAGGCTTGTTCCGCAGCGCTACAAAGACACCTCTCTGCCTTTCATTTAGACCAGTCCTCATCTCAAAGCCCTTGTACCTCCCACTCCTCCATTATATAAATGAAAAACAACCCCTCAACTACAATACAGACGCCATTTTCCACTCTAATATCTCAAATACATAATTATAAGCAAAGCCAAAAGACGCAATTTCAAACATCAATTCTGCTCTTTGTTGCCAATCTAAGCTAAATCTATCTCTATCCTTACCAAGCAGGATTTACACCAAAAGATTTGAAAGATGTTTGTTTTTTAGGTTTATTTATTAACAGTGTGGACAGGCAGAAGGTATTCGTAGTCAGACCAAAGGGCATGACTGAGATACAGTGCAGCGTCTCCGTGTCAGAGCGGTTGTGATCCTGTTAACCCCAGCAGGGAGCGATGACTGATTTGGAGCCTGGAGACGTCTCTGTTCCCAGTCATAGATCATGATGGTGACACTCGCCCCAGAGCCAGCATGAATAACACCATGACCCGCTGAGGGAGGATATTGTTCATAGAGCTTGGAAGTGGGGAGGCTGTTCCAGGCGCTGGAAGACAAAGGGCCTCATTAGAAGACTCCAATCAGATGAAGGAGTCGTAATTGAGGGCGAAACTAAAGACGTGCTTAACATTTCCCGAATGGCATCCAGGATCACACCAGCATGATGTTCAAAGCATGCGTTTCCTGCTTCACCTTTTCCGTTTGCAGAGATCCATCCACTGCTGCTGCTCACCTGACAACAGAGACATACTGACTGACACGATCACGCCAAGGGGGAATGCAAGGGACCACACACACACATATCTGGACTCACTCCCACGTGCAAGCAAGATGTGTACGTCCATTCATTTACAGAGCTGGGTCGGTGGCACAACCTCAGAAAGTATTCCTGTAGCTCCCATTCTGCATTGTTTCTGAAGAATCCTTCCTTGGTCATTTAGGGATGTCCTTTGACTTCACTATAGCCAAGTAAGACCAGTAATAGGATGTCAACATGGAGGAAAACGAGAAATAAAAGTGGTTAAATGTGAAATTATTGTTTGAATTGAATTTGAATGGGCATAAATTAATTGTTTGTTTACACAATAACATAACGCACAGCTGCGTGCTTAATACAATACATAATTCAGGTAATGCAATGGGCACATTGTTGCATGTAAATTTGTTCCAATAAATGCCTTTTACCTCTGAGTTATGAAGCATATAACTATCTACTCTTCACATCTGTCAACTACAATGTATTGCAAAAGTATCTTATTTATTTTGGGCAGGCAATCTTATTGACATTGGTTGATAAACCACTTATCCATGTTACAATGAACTAATTACTGTTTCGGTAGTTTCACCACTACCACAAACATCATTAATGAATGACCCTGAATAAGTTGTGTTGCCAACTGTAATTACTTGTGATGATGTCGGTGTGGTTAACTGCAGCCATCGATGCAGTAAAAGTAGCTTGGCCTCATCGCTATTGGATGGTTTCATGGCAAGTGTTAGTGAAGCGAGCAGGCGGCAGGTGGTTCATCCAAGCGGATGGACACTGTGACAGTATTGTGTGGTAAATGTAGCCTATGCCATTGCTTCTTAATTGTCACTCATTGTAATATGCATAAGGAAAGTAAAAGAGACCAGCTGTCTGCTGTGGTTTTTAAGCTGGGACGAGTGGGTGTGTATTGTTCCAGACGGATATTATTCCAGAACAGTAATTTAGTAATTAGAAGGGAGAAATGACATATTCAGATCACCGTCGCCAAGTACATTTTAATTGCCTTTGTCAAGGTCGACTTTTAATATTGTGTAGTTTTACAGCGGTTGCATGATTGGATTGACGGTAGAACGTTTCTCTCTAAAGCTCACGTCGTTGAAAACATGAGGGCCAGATCCATTCTGACCCGCGGCACACTACAGCTTCAAGGGTGACAAGCAGACAACTCTGAAATTAGTTAGTTGCTTATTAGGCAATGAAAAAGGAAAACGTGTTCCCAAATCACTTTGTGTGTTTCAGCCGAAGAGCTGTGTAAAGGGAACACGCTTTGTTTAATATTGTCTAATTATATTGGTAACGGAGGATTTGGGGAAGTCAGTTATGATTGTTTAACCTCCCAAACCGGTAATGTCTCATCGATTTCCGCTTCGTTCTCGTTGACCCTGGTACTCTTTCAGAGAGGCAGACTGTGTAGCCACCGACACCATGCTCATAACATTCATCCTGCTGCAAATGCAAGGGTAAGTGGGCCCAATCACCATCATCAACACCTTTGTTACCTCATCTCCGGCCGTGTAGATAGTGACTCTACAGACATTTATTAACATGAAAGATTTCAACTTCCAAGAAAAGTCTATTGAGTACATGAAGCCCACTGACTGCTAGGTACTGAAGAATGCTCCCTCCATTCTTGTCACACTATTCCGCTGAATATTTAACAGGGAGCATGGTGGATTCACAGAAATGACATTTATTCTGCAGAAGCCAATTAGCATTTCCCAAAATACATCCAGCCATCCCGGACGCTGCCTTGTAACGATTGTCATGCTAAATCATATAGATTTAGGAATTTTATAGAGATTGATACTGTTTCACGCCCTTGAAGCTCCAACATGATTTGCATGGGTTATTCCAGTCTACTTCACCATGAAGCCAATTTAAAGGTTGCACGGTTCACGTGGATTTTCACATAGGAGAAAATAGGCTTTCCAGGGGCCAGTGTTTGCGTCTCTGTCATAGGAAAATAGGAAAGCTTTCAGAGCTCACACACGCTCTCGTTCTCTCTCTCGCGCGCGCTCTCTCTCTCTCTCTCTCTCTCTCTCTCTCTCTCTCTCTCTCTCTCTCTCTCCCTCTCTTCCCTCTCTCCCTCTCTCTCTCTCTCTCTCTCTCTCTCTCTCTCTCTCTCTCTCTCCCCTCCCTCTCTCTCCCCTCTCTCCCCCTCTCTCTCTCCTCTCTCTCCTCTCTCTCTCTCTCTCTCTCTCTCTCTCTCTCTCCTCTCTCTCTCTCTCTCTCTCCCTCTCTCTCTCTCTCTCTCTCTCTCTCTCTCTCCCTCCCTCCCTCCCCTCTCTCTCTCTCTCTCTCTCTCCTCTCTCTCCCCCCCCTCTCTCCTCTCCTCCTCTCTCTCTCTCTCTCCCTCCCTCCTCTCTCTCCCTCTCTCTCTCTCTCTCTCTCTCTCTCTCTCTCTCTCTCTCTCTCTCTCTCTCTCTCTCTCTCTCTCTCTCTCTCCCCTCTCTCCCTCCCTCTCCCTCTCTCTCTCTCTCTCTCTCTCTCTCTCTCTCTCTCTCTCTCTCTCACACACAGCGGTCTTCTCGGTACTCTGGTCGAGCTGGTACTTTATGTATCATCTATATCATCCTTCCCATTAGGACACCATTAGGAACAGAGAGGGCTCCCATCATAAAGCCCCAGTGGCAATGGGTTAGCATCAGACTGTAATCCTCCACCCATCACGCCTCTTAACGTTTCAAGAAGCCCGCTTTCGTTTTTACATCAAGATCTTTGTGTTATTTTATTACCGAACGTTGAAGGTCTTATTGATCGAGAAAATGAGCGCAATGGCCGTTAGCTAGACGGGGTCGAGCTGTTCTATTAAGAGCCGTGCATCGCAGTATGGAACCTATATGATGATAAAGTATGAAGGGGCATTTTACTTTTCATTTGCTGGTTCACAAACATTGGCCTAGAGACTTTCTCATTTAAATGAGATTTTGTTTCTTAAGGTACATTAGGTTATATCCTGGCCATAATACCTTTCAGAACATTACCGCGTGGAAATCGAGCGATGCCCCTTAAACCGCTGTACCTCAACACACAGAAAGTGCAGGTGGCCAAACAACAGAAGTGACGTACAGGTTCTTTGTCATGCTCTACGATGCGTTCGATATTGGCAGACTGTAAACATACCTTTGCACCACCGGTGTGCTTCTATCCATCTACTGGTCTGTCTGTGGCGTTCCCCTGTGACTCGTGTGCAAAACCTCCATTTATAAAGAGTATCAATCGATGGGCCCTGCAGTGTTGCCGATTGGGTGTGAGACCACTCTGGTGATAACTGCAATGCCGGGACGGTGACGCACAGCCCGGATTCCACCGGTTTTGGATTAAATTCAAACCCGGCTAAGCCGCGTGCAGGACATTTGGGTTTGGTGGCAGAGGGGACCTGACTGAAGAGAGCAGCGGCACCTCCAGGTGTTATCGCTTAATATTTGACAACTGCTCCAGTGAGCGGGCAGCTTGACACCGCCTGGTTATTCAAAGACTGAACAGAGGGAGGCGAGGAGAAGCAGAAAGAGGTGCAGAGCTTGGGGTTGGATGGTGGTGTGCTAATGATCACTCTGACGTCTCCGTCATGGCAACAGACGCCAAGCAGACGACTGCCGTTTCTGACAAACAATGTCCGCCCGCCCTCCACCCCTGAAATGGAAGTCTTCTTTCCCCCTGGCTGCCCCCTGAGGCGCGGTACATTTGTGGTAATGGATTTGTGGCACCGTACCCTCCCTCGCGCTGCAGCCACATGCAATTGCAATTCTGATTCAAGAGACGGCAGTGGGGTTGGCAGCCCTGCCCGGCTTCATTACCAGAGCGAGCCCTGCTATCCATATCAGTGCACACACGCCAGGTATAAATCCACTAGCTATGTAATATTAATGCGTTGTTTATTGGTTCACAGGCCATAGCTTGTTTTTGTGAGACTGGGGGTCCTTTGGTCCTTGCTCTGAATCTCCTTATCGTGGCATTATATTTGACTTTAACTTCAGCACATACCCACCACAGATGGACACACACGCACACGCGCACACACGCATACGCAACAACTCCCACCTGCTGTACAAAACACTGACTGGCAGGAATTCATATTCGAGGCAAGAGCTGGTATTAAGTGCACACGGGTGCGCGCGCGTGCGTGACAATCCCACCTGCTGTACAAAACACGACTGGCAGGAATTCATAGTTCGAGGCAAGAGCTGGTATTAAGTGCACACGGGTGCGCGCGCGCGTGCGTGTGTGTGTGCGCGAGGACACGTGTACGGGCTTGTACGGGTTCACGAGGTCGGCTCCGTGCTGTGGCACGGCCCCCCGCTCCTGACTGCTGCTTCCCCTCCGGGGCACAAACAGACTCGGAGAAAACAACGCATTATTAATGTGGCCGCATCGCTGCGCCTGTGTGCGTCGATGCGGGCGGGCTCCTTATTGAACTGGCAGGCCGACGGCGAACGCAGCGATGCCCACAGAGAAATGTCATTAATACGGTTTCTTTGTAGCTGCCGGAACGGGGCGAGATGAAACCGCCCTTTGATACTCCGTCCGGTCATTCCGAAGCAGAGTGCGACCGACCACGTGGTTCTCTGCTTGGGCGTGTTTGCCGGTTTGTTTGTGCCGTCGCCCGCACCTGGGTCCTGGCTACAGCCAGCTCTCCACAGAAAGGTGCGGGGGCCGCTTTGATGGGATTGAGCCGGCTTTCATCTTATCCCAGAGGGGAGAGGAGCACGGCTGAGCTCCTCGCACTACTCGGGTGAAAACGTCGCAAAACACAAGTAAACACACTCGCGAGTCGCGATTAGATGTGATTATACCAATTGGCCAATCTTTTCAAATGATCTGCGCATAAGAGGATAATTTATCTGAATTGGGCGGAAACAAAGAAAAAACAACGCATAATAGTGAAATTAGCATATTTAGTCAGACAAGAGGCAGAGATAATGAACTTTTATCAATCTTTACATTTTTCATACGGATTGAACCGGTCCCTTCTGTTGTGAAGAAGACAAACACACAAGAACAAAACAAAAGCAAATAACAACCAAACAGACAAATGAACAATAACTCCTAAACGCAGCAGAACAGTATTTAACAGGGCTGTTTGCTTCCCCACAGAATAACTGCGCTCTGTTAACCCTTTGCACAGGCTGAGCAAAATGCCCATTTTAATAAAAACATAACTGTTCACTGTCAAACCGCAGCTTTAGGACAAAGACCTGCCAAATCAACACAAAGCCCAAGGTCACTAAATCTATTCCTATTGGGAGTCGTATCCCTGCAACCGGGCGTTAATATGAGACGAAGACGGTAGAATCAAGCCGCTTCAATTTGACCGCATATTGATCCTCAAACATGAGAAAGAGTATCTGTGTGATGAGTGCACGCTAATGTGTTGAACCCCGCTCACTCACACATGCATACGGGGGCTTAGGGGGCTTAGCTGGAGTCCCAAGTGGGATTTGGGCCCTCCCCGTGGGACCCCTTTTGAGAACCCGCTGCCTATGGACAGTCGTCAGGAAACACCCCCACCCCCCCTGCAAGCTGTGGAGAATCAGACAACCCATTATAACCGTAGAGAAAAGCTCAACAAAAACAGACCAAATGTATGAGTTCCCTCCTTGTAGTTTTGTGAACGGGTTGGTTTTTGTCGTGAGCGTGAGAGTGGGGGGGGGGGGGGGGGAGGGGGGGGGACGAAGAAATAGAACAGGGTGTTACAAGTGTTCTGTGACACCTGGGGAGAGGTGTGCCGGTGGAGGACTGGTACGATGCGGTTCTGTTGCGATATCAGCGTTAGCGATGCCGTCCCCGCTACACACTGGGAGCTGGATGTGTGAGGACGCTTCTCGAGGCTCGTGTACCAGAGAGGGGAGATGATAGGAATCTGTTGATCTGCAGGATCTTCAATTAATCTCTAATTACCTCCCTGTGATCAGACTGTGGGGTGAAGTGTTGATGTTTTACTCCTTCTCGGAGCATAACACAAACACGAGCCTCTCCTTGACATCATAGAAACGCATCGTCTGCATAGATGATTGTGTAGCCGTCACAAACCACGCTGTCGTAAGCGCAAGACGCGAAAACAACAAAAGAGACAAAACGCAAAAAACATAAATAAGGGAAAACCGGGATGGCGCCATCTTTCATTTTTTGTTTGTTTTTTAGTCTCACTTCGATAAGAACAATTGGCAATTTAAGCTACACACGCTACACAATAAAGCGAAATGCGCGTCGTGGCTGTCGATCAGAAGGGTTTCTAACTACAGTCTTCGATTCGATGCTGGCGCCCCACGTGGCGCTGATAAAATCAAATGTCCAGGGCAGAGACGGAGCCGTCCGTCTTGCTGCAAGCGACGGGGCCGAGGGGTTGAGACGATGACGCTGGTGCTTTTTTAATTCATTGGTAATGCCGCAATTTGTCCTGTTCGTTTGTGTCCAAAGTCGAACGCGTGACGGACCGCGGCGGGGGGCCGGCGGGTCTACGGTCTCGGTCGCGTGGTTGGTCTTCTTGGGGGGCGAGCGGGGGCATGAGCTGGGCGTCCGGGTCAGGGGGGTGCTTGGCGCCCCTGCCGCGCGGTTGCTGCACGCACCCTGGGTGCTGCGGTCCACCAGGTCCAGCAGGATCTCCTTGGTGACGGGGTGCTGGATGCTGTTACACACGGCTGGACGCACACACACACATGGACACACACACACACAAACACAAACACACACACACACACACACACACACACACACACACACACACACCAAAGGACGGATGGACGGACACACACACACACACACACATGGATGGACATACACACACACACACACAAACACACACCCACCCACGGACGGACGGACGGAAACAAACACACACACATACACATGGATGGACATACACACACCCACACACCCAAGGACGGACGGACGGACACACACACACACACTCACAGGAAAATACAAACACACACACATGGAGGGACACCCACACACAAGGACAAACAAACAAAGGGTTACACACACACACACACACACACACACACACACACACACACACACACACACACACACACACACACACACACACACACACACACACACACACACACACACACACACACACACACACACACACACACACACACAGGGGAAAGGAAGTTAGTCTAGACTCTGCGATTGCTTCTTCCAGGGGTGTAAAACATTAGATAAGCAACGTTGACAGATTCCTCGCTAGCCACTTGTTTGAAGATACTTAGTGCGACTTGAGGAGCGATCAGTAGCAGAGTTTTGGCAGGTAAAACACGAAGAGGCAAACACAACGCTGAGAACACAACAGTTGGCCATGATTCTTCTACTGTCCAATCTAGAACCTTCCAGACATAATCCAAACAAAACAAGGTCCTCTGACGGGAAACCAATCAGACGCTATGTTACAGAATACAGCGAAGACACCGCTCGCAGCCTGGGCAGATAACCCGCTCCAACGGGACATTTAGACAATGATTAGAGGAGAACCAGGTCTCACCCATGGCTGTGTCGTAGGAGTTGGGGAAGCTCTTGTCTATTCTCTGCTTCATGAAAACCCAGGTGTTGTTGGTAAACGTGCACTCGATGATCTTGTTGTCGTACTGCTTCAGATCCTTGGTGGCCTGCACAGAGAGGGAGAGAGGGCGACAGATGGCTCCGTCACGCTCACATTTGATGGTACTTTGCTGCGTGTGTGCCGTGATTAAACACTGCTACATGCTGAGAGAATAGTGAATACTACATTACTATCAATGTCTTTATACAATGATCCATAGAAACATGCCGATGTCCCAATACAGTATTACAATAGTGCCATGTAAGAATGACTGTTACTTTATAATAATCCACTTATTCACTACTTCCTATATATATATATATATATATATATATATATATATATATATATATATATATATATATAATCTATCAAGTCAAAGAAGTGTAAAACCACGTTGTGAACGATGCAATTTACTGTTAATTAGTCAGGTTCAAAAACGCGTCGTTCACAAAATAAATCAACTAATCATCTCATACCAGTGTGCGGTGATTTTACACTTCTTTGACTTGATATACTATTGTTGACCACATCACCACCTCTCCTGGAACCGTCACCTTATCGTGGTGGAGAGGTTTGCGTGTCCCTGTGAACCTGAGGGCTGTGTTGTCTGGAGCCTTGTGCTCCTGGCAGGGTCTCCCATGGCAGAGTGGTCTCAGGTGAGGGGCCAGACTAAGAATGGTTCACCAAGACTCCATGAATATACGAGAAAGAGGAGAGAGAGACCCTGCCCGGAGGAAGCCCGGGGCCCCCGTCTCTGGAGCCAGCCCCAGACGGAGGGCCCGTTGGCGAGCGCCTGGTGGCCGGGTTTGCCACGGAGCCCGGCCGGGCACAGCCCGAAAAAGCTACGTGGCACCCCCCCCCTCTTCGTCCTGTGGGCCCACCACCTGCAGGAGGACCCACTGGGGTCGGGTGCGCTGCCACATGGGTGGCGGTGAAAGGCAGGGGTCCCGACGGACCAGACCTGAGCGGCAGAAGCTGGCTTTGGGGACGTGGAACGTCACCTCTCACTGTGGGGAAAGGAACCGGAGCTTGTGAGCGGAAGGTGGAGCGGCTAGCGCTACCAGTTAGATCTGGTGGGGCTTACCTCTACGCACAGTCTCAGCTCTGGTACTGTACTCCTGGATAGGGGTTGGACTCTATTCTTCTCTGGAGTTGCCAGAGGCGTGAGGCGCCGGGCGGGTGTGGGGATACTCATAAATCCCCGGCTGAGCGCCGCGGTGTTGGAGTTTACCCCGGTGGACGAGAGGGTCGCCTCCCTACGCCTAAGGGTGGTGGGGGGGAAAACTCTGACTGTTGTTTGTGCGTATGCACCGAACAGCAGTTCAGAGTACTCGGCCTTCTTGGAGACCCTGAATGGAGTCCTGTATGGGGCTCCAGTAGGGGACTCCGTAGTTCTACTGGGAGACTTCAACGCCCATGTGGGCAACGATGGAGACACCTGGAGAGGCGTGGTGGGGAGGGAACGGCCCTCCCTGATTCTAAACCCGAGTGGTCGTTTGTTACTGGACTTCTGTGCTAGCCATGGATTGGCCATAACAAACACCATGTTCGAACATAAGGGTGCTCATAAGTGTACATGGTACCAGAGTACCCTAGGCCGAAGATCGATGATCGATTTTGTAATCGTGTCATCTGATCTGAGGCGGCATGTTTTGGACACTCGGGTGAAGAGAGGGGCTGAACTGTCAACCGACCACCATCTGGTGGTGAGTTGGATCAGGGAATGGGGGAAGAATTCTGGACAGAACCTGGTAAGCCCAAACGAGTAGTGCGGGTGAATTGGGAACAGTCTGGAGGAGGCCCCTGTGTCTAGGGATCTTCAACATCGCACACCTCCGGCGGAGCTTTGCTAGCATATTCCTGTGGGGAGGTTGGGGGCATTGAGAGGCCCGGAGTGGGCGGTGTTCAATAGGCCTCCATTGGCTGAAGCTGCGGCGGTGAGTTGTGGCCTCAGGTCTTAGGTTCCTCAAAGGGGGCGGATAACCCTCGACACCGTGTGACTCAGACCGGTGGTCAGGAAGCCGTCCGACTGAAGAAGGAGGCCTTTCGGGATATGTTGATCCCCGGAGGGACTCCTGACACCAAGTTGCAGGGTACCACCGACAGGCTCGAAGGGCTGCAGCCGCTGCCGTGTCGGAGGCTAAGCACGCGGTGTGAGGAGAAAGTTCGGAGAGGCCATGGAGAAGGACTTTCCGGTCGGACACAAAGTGTTTCTGGAAAGACCATCCGGCACCATCAGGAGGGGGAAACGGGAAAGCATCCAAGCTGTGCTACAGTAAGGATGGGACTCTGGTTGACCTCACTGAGGAGGTAAGTCGGAACGGTGGAAGGAACCACTTGAGGAACTTCCTGAATCCGACTAACATGCCCTCTATGATGGGAAGGGCAGAGCTCGAGGTTGATGGTGGTTCATAGTCAATTTCCCTGGTGGAGGTCACTGAGGTAGTTAAAACAACTCCGCAGTGGCAAAGCCCCAGGGATTGATGAGATCCAGCCAGAAATGCTAAAAGCTCTGGGTGTTGAGGGGCTGTCATGGTTGACACGCCTATTCAACATTGCATGGGAGTCGGGTACAGTGCCAAAAGGAGTGGCAAACTGGGGTGGGTGGTCCCCCTGTTCAAAAGAGGGGACCAGAGAGTGTGCTCCCAATTACACGGGGTATCACACTTCTCAGCCTCCCTGGTAAAGTCTACTCCAAGGTGCTGGAAAGGAGGGTTCGGCCGATCGTCGAACCTCAGATTGAAGAGGAACAATGCGGTTTTCCGCCCCGGACGTGGAACTACGGACCAGCTCTTCACTCTCGCAAGGATCCTGGAGGGGGCCTGGGAGTATGCCCATCCGGTCTAACATGTGTTTTGTGGATCTGGAGAAGGCATATGACCGGGTCCCCCGGGAGAAACTGTGGGAGGTGCTGCGGGGGTATGGGGTGGGGGGGTCTCTCCTCAGGGCCATCCAATCCTTGTACTCCCAAAGCGAGAGCTGTGTCCGGGTTCTCGCAGCCAGTCAGTCTCGTTCCCGGTGGGTGTTGGCCTCCGCCAGGGCTGCGCCTTGTCACCAATCCTGTTTGTGATATTCATGGACAGGATATCGAGGCGCAGTCGTGGTGGGGAGGGGTGTGCAGTTCGGTGTCTGAGGATCTCGTCACTGCTCTTTGCAGATGATGTGGTCCTGATGGCATCATCGGCCTGTTGACCTTCAAGCACTCACTGGATCGGATGGCGGGCCGAGTGTGAAAGCGGCTGGGATGAGGATCAGCACCTCTAAATCTGAGGCCATGACTCTTAGCAGGAAACCGGTGGTTTGCCTACTCCGGGTAGGAAATGAGTCCTTAGCCCAAGTGAAGGAGTTCAAGTACCTGGGGGTCTTGTTCGCGAGTGAGGGGACGATGGAGCGTGAGATTGGCCGGAGAATCGGAGCAGCGGGAGCGGTATTGCGTTCGCTTCACCGCACCGTTGTGACGAAAAGAGAGCTGAGCCGCAAGGCAAAGCTCTCGATCTATCGGTCAATCTTCGTTCCTATCCTCACCTATGGTCATGAGGGATGGGTGATGACCGAAAGGACAAGATCACGGGTACAAGCGGCCGAGATGAGTTTTCTCAGGAGGGTGGCTGGCTTCTCCCTTAGGGATAGGGTGAGAAGTTCAGTCATCCGTGAGGAGCTCAGATTAGAGCCGCTGCTCCTTTGCTTAGAAAGGAGTCAGTTGAGGTGGTTCGGGGCATCTGGTAAGGGATGCCACTGGGCGCCTCCCTTGGGAGGTGTTCCAGGCACGACCAGTGGGGAGGAAGACCTCGGGGAAGACCCAGGACTAGGTGGAGAGATTATATCTCAACACTGGCCTGGGAACGCCTCGGGATCCCCCCGTCAGAGCTGGTCAATGTGGCTCGGGAAAGGGAAGTCTGGGGTCCCCTGCTTGAGCTGCTGCCCCCGCGACCCGACCCCGGATAAGCGGTTTGAAGATGAGAGAGATGAGAGACCACATCACCAGCACCTGAGAATGAAAAGGCTGTGCACAGGGACCTCGTTCTTTTTTTACATATATAATCTACTTTGTCTGAAGACTTTGCATGGTCGAATGTGATTCATTAGACCCATTGTGGACCGAACGTTAAATCATATATTGTATATATTATTTGACATATGCGCCTCAATGTCCTTCAATCTTAGTTTCCTGCAGCTGTCTGTAGGCGAGGCCTAGGATCTCCGTTAAAGGACCAACCGCCTCCACAAACAAATCAACCGTTGAACGTGGGACGAAAAAATGAAGCATCTGCATTCAATTTGACAGAACGTACGGACTGCGTTTAGCCTAATATGCTATAGTGTGGCGTAGGCTTATATAATATACAGTAATTAATATTAAATATCTATGGATCAAACAGTGGCCAGTATCTATGGAGACAGAGAGCTCCCTTTTCCCTGATTATGCACAGTATTCACATCCGGGCATAAAAAATGCATAAAGCATTAAAAATGTTATTACATAAAAATGATGTGTTTGAGCGCATAGAACAAAAAAACGCGGCGCCAATAAAATGAGGCAAGTGCAAACAATGAAGAAGGGAGCATGACACCTGCTGTCATCATGACTTCATCATTCATCGTTCATGACTCTTGAACATTTTTAAAGGTTTCAAAGTGCTGCCAAACACGAAAAATGGGGTCACCTCCTCTAGACTAACTCCAACGGGCTCTACTTAAAGGAGAAAGTGATTGGATGATGCCACCGCCATTGAACAAAGGGTTTATCAAACAAACAATAAGAACATTTATTGAAAGCAAAAGATTACACATAGAAGACTGAGTCAATCAATTATGCAGCCCCCGTCCCCACAATGAAACGCCCCGCTGTCAGACGCACACCGTCTTCAGAACGCTATTAAAGACCACCCCCGGTTAACGCCTCCATCAGAGGTTTGAGGTCACCCCTAATCTAAACCAGACAATACACACTCCTGTGCGAAAACCCCACCGCACAAACGCAGATCAATAGTGACAGCTTTGCGTGGCCCGTGGGGGGTCCCGACATGCTGACAGAATGCTGGTTGAGGCTTACATATGTATTAATAACGCATGGGGGAGTGGGGGGCGGGGGGCGCGTGAGTCAACGCAGACCTTCAAGCAGCCGACGCCCGTTTCATTACCGTCCTCCTCTGTGTCTTATGGGGAGGACAGCGGAAAAGAAGGAGGCAGAAAGTGGGGATTTAATTTGAGCTCATAAATATCTTATACAATCTATCCCGATGCGATGGGATACATAGGGGCACATATATATATATATATTTGTTTTAAGATGCAGCTTATACTGCAAAGTGAAGGTCACCATCATGTAAATTGGACGGCTGATTGACAGCCATGTTATGAATGTATTTCCAATTTAAAATCAAATATTGCACGACAGTTATAATATGTTGATGGCCTGAAGCAAGGATTATCTTCCACTGACGGAATGGTGTTTTTCAATATAAAACTATATACTGCTTCATAACATTGTTCGGAGTCTGAGTCAAAATCGGAGTCTGCGACATAAACTCAGATCACTCGAAAAGAGGTTGACTATTGACGTCACTTTTCAGACGGAATCCATTGCAATATGGTCCAACCTTTTTCCCCAAAATGTGCGGAAACCGAGTTCACATTGCAGACTGTGATTCGTTCACTGTGTGTCTGCATGAGGCTGTACTCTGCTATATTGACGCATCCCCACTTAAAGGATAGAATAGCATCAAAAGAAATACAACCATGATGCAATTATGAGATCTTATCGTGCTATTGAATCCTTTTATAATGAGTCTTTATCGAATTGAACCCTGGCGAGCTCAAGAGAGTGACACCCCCTTGGTAGACAGTGCCGGGCCAATCAATCCATGCATTAGAGAGTTCGGCGCCTGAAGGCTTTGCAGACGGAGAGAAGAGGCCCCCAGTGCTTTTGGCCAGGGAGAGATGCCCGGTCCCCCCCCCACCACAGACGCCAGCGAGAGTGGGGGTGGAGCACTGGCACAAAGGCGATCCGTGAGGAGGCGTGTCGGATCCTGGAGTGCAGGGTGCATCTGGGTACTTAGTGGGGGGCCTGGTTCCTCAAGGAAGTGTTTGAGGGAGAGTGGAAGTGAGCAGACTGGGGGGAGGTGACGGGTTTCTTTCAGCACCAGGAGATGACGACTGGGAGGAGCTACCTGTGCTACGACGTCACAGAAACTCCCTGAGAGCGCATTCACCATTATTTACTAAATCATGCATTACTAACAAACCCAACTTAACGAAAAATAGGGTTAGGTTGAGCTAAACCCGTTCAGACAATTGAACAAGAACCCTGAGGCGAGTTTGGGCGGTGTAAAGACAGGTAGCAATGAAGAGATTTTGGAAATAGCACAGGACACAACAGGCTGCCCTGCTGCTGTGCAGCATTGGTGGCAGCAGGCACGGCTGGGAACCCCTTCCTGCCTCACAAAGGTTGTGCCACAGCACCTTGGTGTTTATCCGCCCTGATCTGCCTGATCAGGCAGCAGGCGAGGGCCTTGTACCGCCGGAGTCTCTGCCGGGTGCGTTTTGGCAAAGACCCTCCGTGTGTCCTTTCAGTCAAGAAGGTATGTTGCTAGTGCAGGCCCCCAGAGCTTCTCTTTGAAGCTTCAAATCTTTTATTTTTAAGTTTGTTGGTATCTATCCATCCATCTGCTATATAAATTAAATAAGAAATCTGTTACACCAGAGGTTTTTACTTCCTTGAGAACATTAAAAACACTAACTTTTTAATATTCCTAAAAATACATATTTCCCCCCTTTAAACTATTATTTTACATCCTCTCTTTTGATATTGAACAATAACAAAGTCTGATATCAACCAGGGCCCGGTACTGTGAAATAATATTTGGGGTACACAGCATACAATTGCATTTTCATTCACCAGAGGTGCGCTGTAATGAAATTCACTGTCGGAGAAAATGAGAAACAAATGAACAAAACAACATATTCAAACACGCAACTGAAACCAGAAAAACTAACCCGGGCAAGCTCCAGCGCCGCTGACATGCTTCGTTCAAAATGAAAGCGTTGCGCTTGAATACTAAACAATGTGGGGGAGAGCGAGCGGACGTAGCGAACAACAGAGAAGAGTATCGCGAGTGTCCGTCTCAGCAAGCAGAGGTACCCGACCGTTCTCTTGGCAGGTTCCCCATGAGCATTAGTCTCCACCATTGTGCCCGGCCCCCCCCTCAACCTCATCAATGGGGCCCCCAATATACTTATTCTAAGATTGATGGCAACTTCAACGCTGAGGCGTAAACAAATCAGATTGTAATATCCTCTGTACTTTGCTTCACAAGGGAGCCCGGAACGGTGGTTTAATTTCAGTAATCAGAAGCGGGCCGAGAGGTCTGGCGGAGAATTCTCCGCATGGGTCCATTTTAATCAGGAGGAACTATATGATGGAATATAGAACGGAGTGCTGGGAGGCCATATTACAGGAAATGCAGCAGCCGGCGGGGGGAGAAATAAAGGTGTCTCAGTAGCGCACCGGTTCTGTCGATCTCCGGTGAGGAAACGGTGAAACAAAAAAAGAAAAACATCTTCAACCTTTCTTCAACCGAGAACCAAATTATTTCAGGTTTTTGATTCCTTTTGGGGCCGGGCTGCACACATCAGAGCACAGAGAGGTTATACCTTCAAACAGAACACGCTTCACCAAGAGTCATCCGAGTGCTCTCACACATAACAAATCGAGTGGTGTTGGGGTTTGGCTCCGCTCGAACAATTCCCTTTTAAGCCAATTAACACAATTTTGGCTAATGCATTTGCAGCGCTACAAATTTAGCACTCTGACGCCGCAGCTAAATTATCTGTTGCGAGCGCAGGATTTGGAACCAGGAACCAACCACTTGGTTTTGGGTGACTTTCGATGGCTGGCACGCGGGAGTGCGGACGCCGCCAAAGAGTTGGATGTCTCTCTGCGAGCCCTCACGCTATCATTATGTGACGTCAAGCATCCCTGGAGAGCCAGCGTAATGCTCATCATTATCCCACACGCGTCGATACCACTCCTCCCATCTGCTGTGACCTGGAGTCTGAGGCCAGAACCAACCACCGGGCATCTGTTGAAGAATGTCGGTGATTCACCGTACACAAGGACGCCCATTTTATCGCAACCTTGCCAAACTTTCTGTGGTTCTTAAGGTTATGCGGGATGACAGAGCCGAGGGTTTTCCGATGGAAGGGACCTCGAATACGGTGTTTGTGTCTTAAGACTTAGAGAAAGGACATGACTGTCGCACAAAAACGAAAGCTTTACAAACAATCACCAACATTGAGGTGAAAAAGGAATGAAAATCCCGTCATATATCTAATACCTTATGTAAACTTATGAATCTTCTTCTTCTTCATGTTCTGCAGACCAGTACACCATCTTCGATCAAGTTTCCTTCAACACTCTTCCAAAGTACGACCAAAAAATCATGCAGCCGATTTGGGCCAGTACACAAACGTCAATTTTAAGCAAAGAGACTATTGACTAATATACACATCAAATGAGTATGATATGTCTTCAGATATAAAGAAAAACATGCTAAATCGAAGTACTGGCAGCAAAGGCATAACCAGTGTTCCCTCCTTTGAAATACAATATCCA
Source organism: Melanogrammus aeglefinus (assembly GCA_900291075.1). NCBI lineage: Eukaryota > Metazoa > Chordata > Actinopteri > Gadiformes > Gadidae > Melanogrammus > Melanogrammus aeglefinus. The sequence continues at coordinate 932,169 of OLKM01000005.1, forward strand.
TCCTGGGTCGTAACGTATGCTTTTGTTTTGGCCCGTGTGTTGTTTTTCACTCTTCTCCGAGTACACACTGGGTTGCCAGAGAATTAAACATATTGGCCCACACAGCGGGCCGCAGCCATGGAGGCAAAGCAAACAAGCTGGAAGAACTGAGACTGTACTCGACTTTACCCAACCTAAAAAGACTTGTCCTCTTTGGAAAAAGCACAACGCACCGAGCCTTGCTAAAACCCCGTTACATCTCATGGTGTGGTGTTTGAAGATAGAGAAGGCTAAGAGCCCAGCCCAGAAGGGTTTCCAGATGGATGCCAGGTGAGCTGGTTTATAATTTGGAAACATAAATAAATCGCAAACCTATACCGTAGCTGATCACCTTTCAGTGTACGACTCAACATTTGTCATGGTCAAAATAGAATAATTGCAATGTCTCAAAACATATGTACAATAGTGATTTTAAGGCTGCTTCCTTGGCCAGGTAACTTTTTTTTACTGAAAAAATTTGCCAGCTAAAATAATGGTGAACCTCATTAACGACAAAACCGAACCACAGTTGAATGTTGTGCGAGCTAGCTCGGATAATCCTCCTAAACTTGGTGAGACCTTCCTGGTTCTTAACCATCAGCGCTCGGAGGAGAGAGTTTCTAATTGAAACAAACAATGGTTGCAGATGCGGTCAAATCTCCTAATTGTCCCAAGTGGAGACCTTTTTGCTGTATTAATCATGAAAGTATTCAGACGCATTAGGGTGGAGGCAGGCACCTGCAGGCCTGGGTGTTTTTCGGCATTGGGCAGCTGATTTGGCAGCACAGCCTCATTAATTGTCGCTCACCTTCATCTGGGCGAAGGGCCTTTCATAGCTGCCGACGAACAGCAAGCCCACCGTCTGGGGGAGCAGCCTGAGTGGGGGGGAGAAAGACACAGGTTAACACCAGCGGTAGCCCTCACCGCCACAGGTGCAGCCTTCACATTCTCCAAGACCGATTCCTTGGCAGAGCCTATTAGCATGCTGCCATACTCAATGATTCACAGGTGACAAAACAATCAAATTGACTTTTTACATTCACCAGCTGCCAACCTAGGGGATCTCGCCATGAACATTGTGTGCTTCTTCGACATGGTAGAGCAGGCACAGGCGGTGGAGAGAGTATGCCTGCAGCTAGTTAGTTTAAACCGCTAGTTACCACAGCACATGGTTTCATCATCGACGGATGGTGCCAGGATAATCGCTCGACAGACGGTGGGCCACGTTTCCGAACAGTTTATCCACGGTGCCAGGGGACAGAATCAGGTGTGTGTTCGGTTGTGTGTGTGCGTGTGCGTGAGCTTGGGTGCAAATGGAGAAGCATGCGTGCGTTTCCAAGCAACACTTTCTATGAAACACTGGGGAGCACGGCCCACAGATGGCCCCAATCACACATACTGCTCCCCCTTTCCCTCCCCTCTCCCAAGCTGAAACTCCCACTGCACAACGCTGCACAGTCTTTCTGGAGACTCTGACATTAGGCACAGCATTTCCTTTTTGTTTCATTACACCCCGGTCCAGGGGGTTGGTGTGTGCGTGTACATGTGTGTGTGTGTGTGTGTGTGTGTCGTCGGGAGGGGGAGCATTGACACTGAGATAAATTGACAGCTTAACGACCGCCGAGGGTTTCCTGACACGTTCGAGTAAAGTCAGAGGAGCCCTCATCCAGCGTCTTACGGGGTTAATATAAGAAGGCCTTACCCCCCCAACTGTCACAGACGCACACAGGGGGCCGGCGGTTAAAGTGAGGCGGGAGGGAGGAAGCGGCCAACCATTAGCAGGGCCAACCACCCGTGCACCGATGGACACCCCAGGGGTGCAGGGCAGAGTGTTCACATGGACGCGTCGGACACCCACCGCTGCCTCCACACTGGGGTTTCCCTTCCCTCGGATGGAGGAAGGAAGTGTGTGTGTGTGTGTGTGTGTGTGTCTGTGTGTGTGTGTGTGTGTGTGTGTGTGTGTGTGTGTGTGTGTGTGTGTGTGTGTGTGTGTGTGTGTGTGTGTGTGTGTGTGTGTGTGTGTGTGTGTGTGTGTGTGTGTGTGTGTGGGGGGGGGGGGGGTGGCAGGCTAAGTGTGTCAATAGCCCCTTATACACACTTTTACACAGTCTGTTCAAGCCGGGCATGGTGTGGCGTTATTCGACCTCGCCTTCGGTATAAAACGTACTAACATGGAGTGAGGGGGCGATATGCTTTCTTCTTAATGCGCTAATAGAGCGGTTATCGTACCATTTTAGCATAATCGACATGTTGCATGCGATGCACAGCAACATTGCCTGGGCTTGAAGAGTTGTATTGACGTGCACGGCTAGCGAACGCACCTCGACGACGCGCCTGTCAGACCACAAGACTGCTGGCACCGCTTTGTGACACGCCCGCCTCGGATCACGGAGCGGAGCGTGCGGTGTAATGGCACACTTTGATTGGTTCTGTGCAGAAAAGAAAACGCCCAAAAGCCTCTCAATTAAAATCCGCAGGGGCCTCAGCAGAAGGAAAGCTGGTTGAAGCCAGTATCCGAAAATAACAAGGTGGTGACGGTGAGATACGACCTGGGAGGTGGGAGGGGGGCGTGTGTGTGATGAAGCAGACATCGATCTTTGTGAGTGACTGTCTGTTGTGGGGGAAACAACCGGGGAAGAGCTGCATTTTTTTTTAACAACACTTGTTACATTTGACCAAGCAGAGCTAGGGTGGCCCATTATAAACTAATACAAATAAAACTCTGCCTTCGTTCAAAAGGGCAAAACGAGGGTGTGTGTAGGGTCACTAGTGGGGAACGGGGGGGTTGGGGGTTGATGTGACAACTGGGCCAGGGAGGCTTACACGCTCAAACGGAGCCGATAGACTACATGGCCCCTCATATCTACCAGGGGGAACCGGCCTCCTGTCACTGCGGAAGGCGGGAGGGGGGGGGGTGGGGGTGATGCCTTTCAACCCCTCAGCCACGCTGGCTCTGGGCTACAACCTGACGCTAAGCTGAGGTCTAAATAAATGAAAGGAGAGAAAAAAAAAAAAAGGCCGGTAGATATAAAAGCGTGGGTTTCCTCCCCCCACATCCCCCCATCGCATAACGGAATGTTCACTTCAGAAACAATTCTATTTGCTCGCGCCGAAACGCCCCGTCGCCACGGGCTGTCGCCGTAATGGCTTGGAAATCGTTTTTTTTGTCCCTTTTCCAGGCAAAATCAATAGCGTGTGGAAACGCCTGTGCTGGCAGGTGCTGCATTTCAATGACAATGTCAGGGGGGACAGGCGGTCAGCATTGATCAGGCGTCGTCGCAGGACGTGTTCGTTGCCGAAAGCCTCTGGTAAGATAAGCTCAAGTGCCAAAAAGGCTTTGGTTGCATCGTCTGCCTGCCCCCTACATGTCCTACACCATGGTGGCAGAGCATGGGGCTGCATGACAGGATTCAATCACTTGGATAATTTCCTATGGGTCTAGGACAATAGAAATCAGCCAACACAGATCTTTGAGTGGCACACTTGACAATAGCTTATTGGATATTTTACCAATTAGTCAACCACACCTGATCTGACTCTCAATACTGGATGCATTAAAATTGAACAGGGCGCTCTTTAGAAACAAGGTGATTTGGATTTGTTAACAATATTGAACACTCCCTTTAAATTCTTATCAGGCGTTCATCAATATCCTGCCATATCAGGGAGTAGCATGTTCATTTGAACCTGCCACGATTCCCCGTCTAACTACCACCTCTTCGTAGATTAGCATTATTATTTTGCCACATCTTGGGATTCAGGGACCGGCTCTCATGGCTCAAGGTTGAAGCAGGATTCAGTGAACACAAACATTAGCTTTGTATTGCACTGTGTTGATTAAGGGGTCTCTGTGTAACTGGGGTGCGAGAGGAGCCCAATGTGCACGCTCTGCTGTTTTTGGGAGGGGTATAAATACCGTTAACAACCACGCAGTGAAAGCCAACACATTTTTCTAAAAAAAGGACAACGAGGTCATGGTGACTTTCGTTTAAGTCTTTAGTGCTAAACATGTGACATGCGATGGGATTTACATGTGATGCATTTGAACAGTTGGTAATCAAGGAAATATGCACAACAATTAACACTTAACGAGGTGCAATTGCAATACAGCTGCATGTGAACTAATGGATTGGAAAAGGGTTGAAGCTATGTGTAGTACACATTCTCCATATATGTTGGGGTTTGGAAGGTCGCTAGTTTGATTCCCGGCTCCTCCTAGCTGAGTGTCCCTGACAAGTCACCTGACCCTCACTGATCCTGACAAGCTGGCTGTCACCTTGCATGGTTGATTCTGCCTTCGGTTTGCGATTGTGTGTATGAACCGTTGAAAGCCACTTTGGATAAAAGTGTCTGCTAAATACCCTACATTTAAAATGTAAATGTATGTATAAAACATAGAATTGTTAGACAGGAAAGTATATTTTGTAGCAAGCGAAATACCCCCCTCTCTATCTAGGAAGTCTGGAATGAGTGACATTTAAAAGGGGTTGGTCAGGTCGGTGGATGCATGTCATGTCGTCCAACAATTCAGATTTCCGATATGAGTCAGAGGGTGGGAGAAGCATATGCCTTCTGTGTGATGGCAGCGACTGAAGCCTCCTGCCTCCCGGTGCTACGTGCACACCCTTAAGAGACACTCTGGAGGAAGCGCTGCGTGGGCAGATGAATGCAGACTTCCCTCTGCGACTGCTTCCCTCTTTATTCCACTACTCCCACTCGCTTTTTTTTTTTTTACAAAGAAACCACGAGAGATTTGTAGGCCCACGCCAACACACCATACATTGGGCAGGGCGCTTGCACACAGCTGGCTCGTTTCTCCCCCCCTTTCCACACAGTATCTGATCGCTCTCAGACGGAAACAATGGGACCGTCGGCTGCTGGACACAAGAGGAGGGGGCGAAGGCTCCGCCGGCCGGCTCTCTGGTGGTAAACGGGGGGGGCTTCTTATCTCGTCTTAGCGTCCGGTCCATTCAGTCTGGCTGCGTGTGACCTGTGGCATTCCAGTTGACGGGGTCCTCTGTCTGGAAGGAGGCTAACCGTGTCCACTAAGCCCATCAGCGCTGAGGTGTTGCCTACCACTGGAGCAATGCTTGCACACCATTTAGCCTGTTGCTTCTGGCACACAGCACGAGTATTACGCGCACGGCGCCCAGGAAAAATGTAGTTTTATAGGGTTGTATTTCTTGTGTCTAATTAGATTTAAGTTAGGTGTTGGTAAATCTTTGTTCAAAACTGACTGAGGGCTGAGAAAGGGCTGAGGAATGAGTGCGTTGAAGTGGTGGTGGCATTATTTCACAATAAATCCTCTTTCATTATTAATGCTGTATCAAAACAAAAGACACTGGGGGCCTGAATTATGCAAACACCAAAAAATAAACAAAAAGATATCTACATTTTTTAATCCGTATAGTGGTCGAAATCGAGCAGAAACAGGGAGTTCACTTACACTTTAAGCTGAATGTAAATGTCACACGCATATTGACGCGCACGCGATGCGTTACCCTTGGTGAACACAGCTCGGAGGACCTGTCTGTTTGTGCAGACACGACACATCTGCACAAACAGTACACGCCTGCGGATACACACACACTCTAGCACACTCTGGCAGCCATACATCAGGTTCTAACGGCGGGGAACCTGGGTACTGAATGGAGGCGCTCGGGGGGCTTTCACTACACTGAGAAACGACGCCGTTAAGAACCCCACTTTTAGTTTCCCCGGCAACAGTGAGACTCACCCCTCCCCGCCGACCTTGGTGATCTTGAGGCGAAAGTCCACCGAGTTGTGGCTGGGAGGCTTCCACTTGAGGATGTCGTCACAGCGGCCCGCCTTGTATCTCTGTAAGAGAACCAGCGGAGGAGTCAGTCACAGGGCCTTCCACCTCACCGTGCAGCCCGGAGCGCACGCCTGAGCGGGAGCTGTACTTATTAACGTGGAGTGAAAAACCTATCCCCCCCCCACCACCCCCCAGGCACAGGGTTAATAGGATGCAAACATAAAATGCTGTTTGGCCCAGTCTGCCGGTGCCATTATGCGCTTGATTTGATTACTTGTGGATGGGGAAAGATTAGTGATGTTACGTTCACAATTTCCTGAGAGTCAAAAAGCAAAGGCGCGCAGGAAAATAACAAAATAACATAATTGAAGTGAATGCAGATGTGACTGAAGAAAGACGGGACAATTCAGTGCTTTACAATCTAAATAAAACATACGGAAAGACGTGTAATTGTACATTACACTTAAATCCAGTGACAAACACTGAGGGAAGAGATTAATATCAGACTATACAAAGTCGTCATAGCCTCCTGATAAACACAACCCCACAACGCCCATGTTCGTGTGTCTCACCACGGCGATAGAGTAAGCATGTACCCCCGCAACATGCTTGCCTTAATCATGCTCATCATTTATGCATATGTGACATTTGAAGAGGACATGGAACAAGTGTACTGGAACGTGAGCCACGGAGAGGCTCAGAGGGAGGGGGCGGGCATAGACGAGCGAATGCCATCTCTGTCAGGTTGCCCCGGTAACAGTGAAGTCTACTGAGAGGGAATATGTGCAGACTCTCGAGAACATTGTCATGCAGCAACATGACTGACTGCAGGTTGCATGTTGACAATCCACATGCTCTTTATGCGCACGCACGCACGCAAACACAGACTCACACTTAATCACAAATAGCCTTGCAGAACCACAAAATTTACAAAGAATAACAAATATGGATATGAGGATCAGAGGGAGAAACAAACAAAGTCCTGATCCTCAAATATACCCCACTCTATACTAAAACCAAATGGAAGCTGTGGCCAAAAGAGAAAGCACTGTTTGTATAATAAATCTATTTTCACCACCACCTATAATACCAACTCAACTATGCCACCAAACAGGCCGACAGTATGTATTTATTTTGTTCTAAAATCAAATGTATGTACGCCTATATATATCATATTCAGATACTTCAGATATTTTTGCCCACGTATTTGATATGCTTACGATAGGGTAAGCAATGTATTTTAGAAGCATTCTTTATCATAATTGGTGAAATTCTCATACCATGCTGTCCGTCCGCCATCAATAAATCAAATGCAAAAATATATATCTGGTATCTGTGGCTGTAGCAGGCCTGTAACGAGCCCTTCCAAGCTGAGTATTTGACCCTTACAAAAATTGCTGGATGGCCTACCTACTCTGCACCTACCTAGCCGGCTACCTGCGTGGCCCGTGCACACACTGCGCCCAGATTCCTCCTACACAAGGCTAGGCAGACCTGTTGCTAAAGCTAGGGAGCTAACCACGTCTTTGGTTGGAGGGGTTTAGCAGGGCGGCCTAAAGAAAGGGTTTTTTTTTTTTCAGTTCGGTACCTAACCCTTTCTTAAATTTTGTGGATTATGGGGAAATTAATAAATAAGACCTATTTGAGCCATAAATGATAAATCCATTCTTCGATTGTAAAGCTTGTGGTATAAATTAAATTCTTCTAACTTCTTTAAACTCTTAAATTGACCTCCTAATTCGGATCTAATTCTTTATTTTTTAAAAAAGTCAAACCAATTCAATTAAAATTAAAGTTCATAATGGCCTTGCTGTTACTTCTGAAAAGGACCTATTACAGATTTAATCAGGGAGAAATTGACTTCTCCACTCAAATGTAGAGAGATGCAAAATAAGCCAACTCCTTTGTCCCTGATGGAGCTGCATGAGTGGGAGGTGGCCTTCACGGGCCTTTTGAAATATTACTGCCTTACAAAGGCTATTCAGCACAGATAGCTCTGGTACAACATGAGAGGTCAACATTCTTTTGACGTTATACCTCACCACTTTATTCTCCAAAAACACATTTTCTCTTGAGGACGTGGGAGTACAGAACATTCACAACAGTCCACTTGCCTACATCTTGGATAAAGGCAAGCAAGTAATGGGAGACACCTGAACCGCATATTTGACTTATTTTGCATTTCTAGCTCATCTAAGACGTGGATAAAACAACAAGGCAATTAAAAGTGTTTTGAATAAAAAAGATGATCAAAAATATACTTTAAAAGCAGGGTTACACACAAAACAAGCTATTGCAGATTTTTCTAAGTGTATTTTGTGTTTCGTTATGTGCACTTTCATAACTGTAAGGAACTTAAAAGTGCAGTACTTAGTGGGCATCTAGCTTGAGGTTGCAGATTGCAACTAAGGAAATCCCATTCTCTCCAAAGCCGTTTGTTCATTCTGGACTACTGTAGAAACATGGAGTCGCACTCGCAACATGGCGGACTCTGTGGAAGAGGACCTGTTCCCTATGTAGATACACCCCACTCAAACGTATTTCAAAATACATTTCTAATTTTCATGGGATAATACACAAATTCAAACAAACCTCTGGATAGTATATTCAAGATATTCAAGGTATTTGACACTCAATGACTGGCTAGCCTTTGGTGCCCTGCGTCCAGCCATGTTCGACTCCATTCAATGTCAGACTCGACCGATTGGGAAATTTCTCGGGCAATAGTTAGAAATAAGTTTGACAAATAGCTAATGATTTTTTGTTTGTTTATTTTGCATTGAAATGAACTCCCTCTATTCAGCACAACAGATAAACATGGAACGCTGCCCTCAGTGAACGTCATATGATAACAGCTTGTTCACTGCCTGCTAAATTAATAAAGCTTCATATTGCAAAGATGTCACGCAAAGCCATAGAAACCCATTGACCAGTGCCAGCTCACTTCAACAACCACCCAACAACCTTTTGTCTTCCTCCTGCTTTACCTAATTTCTGTTTGTCTTTTCAGGCAAGCATCCACATGCAGAACAATGTTTTCATTAATGAAGTAGAAAAACAGATCCTTATTACAGATATACTGTATGTCATCCATCCAACCAAGCTCCTTTCTGTTTGATGATGGTGTTTTTGTGTTTAAATTGTCTCTCAAGAACATTCTTATTTAGGCAGGACCCACACGTACTGTGGAATATAATAATTAATATAATAATTCACTCGTAATTTGCAAATTTATGATGTGGAACCCCATTACAACCACGAATCAAATCAAACAAGATCAGTCTTCGTGGTAAGACATGTCTGCACAAATGGTTGGAAAGAAAGTTGGAGAGAAAGTTGCCAAACATGCTGGCTGATTACAGGTGATAATCTTGTCTCGTGTCTTGCCAATGGTGCCATAACAGACATATCTGAAGGGCTTCCTAACTCTGTATGTGACAATTCATATTTTAGAGGACTGCTGGCTTATTTCTTACCAATCAGGGCATCCCTTAACTGATTGGTTCAGAGAACCCATCAGGGGAATCATGATAGATAAATGTTAAATGGCCTTAATGCTAACATCTGAAAAGTCGTGGAAAAAGTCGTGGAGTGTTTGCCAAGCTGTATGTACACACAAAATGCTCTGGAGAATTGGAAAAAAGGAAAATGGTTGTTTGACCAATATTGGCCAATTAGTTCATTAAATGAAATAAATAAATGTGTTCTATGTGTGGTGTAAATATTATACTGTTCGATTTCACTGTCAGATGTCACTGTCAAACGGCAGGCTTTGGTGGGCAACGCATTAACCGCTACTGTTATTTTTATCCCATGTTTGGGTTTCCTTTTAATAGATTTCTGATGGAGGATTTAAAGCTCCACCTTGGTCTTTGGTGGCGTTTCTATGAAAGAGGCTTGAGAGATTGGGCAGAACACCTCCTTATATAGTATTTGGGGGCCTTGACTGAAAGCTGGGATATACTTCAGGCCCCGATATACAACAAACTCTTATGGTATGTTCACAAACAGCAATTATTGACAGGGAACTATATCGTCATTGCGCTGTATGGGCCTGTGTTTAATATGGACGGGAGTTTCCCTTGCCTCTCAATGTCATACAAACGTGCATCATACCTCACAATCAGTATTATGGTGAACAAATAATTACAGACACTAGGTAGGTACTAACATAGTTCTTCACATTGTGTTGCTGGCACAATGTAGGCAGCTGTGTATTGGGGGGCATGTGGGAAAGGTTGTACTGTTCAGATAGAGCACCCTGCACACTTATAAGCCAGATGTGGGGCCTGGTTTTAGTCGCAAACTGGCCATTTTGTCTGTGTGAACACACCCCTTTCCATATAATTGTAAGTCTATCAGGGTCTTCAGTGAATCTGTTTGTTAATCACTATGACAGTCACTTAACAGTGAGAGTATGAGTAACATTCACTTTTCTCAACTTGCATCCACATTTGCTCTCTTCCTTAAGATAATTCACAATAATTTATACTTATAATGCCACTCATGAGTTATGAAATTGTACTCTTAACACCCAAGCGTATAAACATGGAGTTAGTTGATGAGCTTAACTCCCCCCAATGAGATGAGAGGATTAGATGGGTGATTGTGTTGTTTCATCATCAAAATCATCAGAACGGGGTAGTACAACCATTACGATGAGTTGATGGACGCACTATCCCTCGTCCCACTATTGAAAGCGCTATTAAAACCTCTATGGTTTGAAACCATAAAGCCTTTGCTACACCGTGTGTCTGGTCTCCAATCTCAAAAAGGGACATTGGTGCATTATTTTTTCTATTCAAAGCAGTTTTCGAAACTTAACAAAAGAGAAAATTGTTGGCTTAAGGTGCTTTCACAGCAGACGTGTGGAAAATAAACAATGCAAAAATGGTCACGTAGGAACTATTAACCATGGCCTCGGTGCAAATATACTCTATATTCGTATATAATCGTGTAAGCCTAGAGAAGAGGATCCTTTCAACAAAATATCCAATGTATTCAGAGGTTTCAATTACACCGGATAAGCTAGTGTAGCAACTGGCTGTTGGCGGATGAGGCCGATTATGATGAAGTGAGGGAGTTTCGGAAATGTTAAATAGGCTCTCTCTTTTTTATAGAAAGTTGGCCAAAACTAAACAGTTGGGATACAACCACACATCCCTGTACACCATATTATCCAAAAAAGTAAACGTTTGCTTGTAACGCCGACGTCGACTTCCAGCACTATTCCATGGGATGTAAGTGCAGTGATTAATAACACCTGCATCTCAATTCCATTCTTTGATTTTAACAATGTAATTAATGGCTTGTTGCCTTCAAGCCATGCAACAATGAAACCTAGATGTTGGGAACAATGTGTGTGACTCTACGTGAAGCATTGACCACTAGTATCTGAACATTGAGGATGATGCCTTCAAGGAATGACTGAGGAAGCCGTTCACACACTCATTATAGAATTTATACATACATCTTTCCCATATAGATTCCTCAACATACGTTGTATTGTTTGCAAATTTTGTTCTAAAGGTTTCACAATGAGGCCCTAAAATGACTAAGTTATAGATAACATTTTGCCCAGGTTGGTTTAAGTAGTGCAACTGAGCAACCTACAAAATGAAAGAAAGAAAACAAAATAAAATATATGTGAAAAGCAGCACACAGCAGACAAAAACAAAAATTTAGAGAGCAATTGAGAAGCAATTGAGCAATTGGGAGGCTGAGAGGTATCGACTAGAGATAGTCGGGCTCACCTCCACGCACAGCCTGGGCTCTGGAACCAAACTCCTTGAGAGAGGCTGGACTCTCTTCCACTCTGGAGTTGCTCACGGTGAGAGGCGGCGAGCTGGTGTGGGCTTGCTCATAGCCCCCAAGCTCAGCCGCCATGTGTTGGAGTTCTCCCCACTGAACGAGAGGGTCGTTTTCCCTGCGCCTTCGGGTCGGGGATAGGTCTCTCACTGTTGTCTCGGCCTACGGGCCGAACGGCAGTGCAGAGATACCCGGCCTTCCTGGAGGCCCTGGGAGGGGTGCTGGAAAGTGCTCCAACCGGGCACTCCATCGTTCTGCTGGGGGACTTCAATGCCCACGTGGGCAGCGACAGTGTTACCTGGAGAGGTGTGATTGGGAGGAACGGCCTCCCCGATCTGAACCCGAGCGGTGTTTTGCTATTGGACTTCTGTGCTAGCCACAGTTTGTCCATAACGAACACCATGTTCAGGCATAAGGGTGTCCATCAGTGCACGTGGCACCAGGACACCCTAGGCCGGAGGTCAATGATCGACTTTGTAGTCGTGTCATCTGATCTCCGGCCGTATGTCTTGGACACTCGGGTGAAGAGAGGGGCTGAACTGTCAACTGATCACCACCTGGTGGTGAGTTGGATCCGCTGGCAGGGAAGGAAGCTGGTCAGACTTGGCAGACCCAAGCGTATCGTGAGGGTCTGCTGGGAACGTCTGGCAGAATCCCCTGTCAGGGAGGTCTTCAACTCCCACCTCCGGGAGAGCTTTGACCAGATTCCGAGGGAAGCCGGAGACATTGAGTCTGAATGGACCATGTTCTCCACTTCCATTGTTGACGCGGCCGTCCGGAGCTGTGGCCGTAAGGTCTCCGGCGCTTGTCGCGGCGGTAATCCCCGAACCCGGTGGTGGACCCCGGAAGTAAGGGATGCTGTCAAGCTGAAGAAGGAGTCCTACCGAGCCTGGCTAGCTCGGGGGACTCCCGAGGCAGCTTACGGGTACCGGCAGGCCAAGCGGAAGGCAGCCCGGGCGGTCACGGAAGCAAAAACTCGGGTCTGGGAAAAGTTCGGGGAGGCCATGGAGGAGGACTACCGGTCGGCCTCAAGGAAATTCTGGCAAACCATCCGACGCCTCAGGAGGGGGAAGCAGTGCTCCGCCAACACTGTTTACAGTGGAGGAGGGGAGCTGTTGACCTCGACTGGGGATATCGTCGGACGGTGGAAGGAATACTTCGAGGATCTCCTCAATCCCACTGGCACGCCTTCTGTCGAGGACACAGAGGCTGAGGATTCAGAGGTTGATTCATTCATCACCCAAGCTCAAGTCACTGAGGTAGTCCGGAAGCTCCTCAGTGGCAAGGCACCGGGGGTGGATGAGATCCGCCCTGAGTACCTCAAGTCTCTGGATGTTGCAGGGCTGTCGTGGCTGACACGCATCTGCAGCATCGCGTGGCAGTCGGGGACAGTGCCTCTGGACTGGCAGACCGGGGTGGTGGTCCCTCTCTTCAAAAAGGGGGACCGGAGGGTGTGTTCCAACTACCGGGGGATCACACTCCTCAGCCTCCCGGGGAAAGTCTATTCCAGGGTGCTGGAGAGGAGAATTCGGCCGATAGTCGAACCTCGGATTCAGGAGGAACAATGCGTTTCTTCCCGGCCGTGGAAACACTGACAAGCTCCACCCTCCGGGTGCTCGAGGGTGCATGGGAGTTTTCCCAACCAGTCCACATGTGTTTTGTGGACTTGGAGAAGGCTTTCGACTGTGTCCCACGTGGCATCCTGTGGGAGGTGCTCCGAGAGTATGGGGTCGGAGGCCCTCTGCTGAGGGCTGTACGGTCCCTGTATGACCGGAGCAGGAGCTTGGTTCGCATTGCCGGCAGTAAGTCAGACCTGTTCCCGGTGCGGCTTGCACCCTCCAGGTCGGGGGAGAGTTCCTGCCTCTTGTGGGCACTGTTCTGTTCCATTATTTTTATGGACAGAATTTCTAGGTGCAGCCAAGTGCCGGAGGGGGTACGGTTCGGGATTTCATCTCTGCTTTTTGCAGATGATGTGGTCTTGTTGGCTCCCTCGAGCCAGGACCTTCAGCATGCACTGGGGCGGTTTGCAGCTGTGTGAAGCAGCTGGGATGAGAATCAGCACCTCTAAGTCCGAGGCCATGGTTCTCGACCGGAAAAAGGTGGCTTGCACCCTCCAGGTCGGGGGAGAGTTCCTGCCTCAGGTGGAGGAGTTTAAGTATCTCGGGGTCTTGTTCACGAGTGAGGGGAGAACGGAGCGCGAGATCGACAGGCGGATCGGTGCGGCGGCCGCAGTAATGCGGTCATTGTATCGGTCCGTCGTGGTGAAGAAGGAGCTGAGCCGAAAGGCAAAGCTCTCGATTTACCGGTCGATCTACGTTCCCACCCTCACCTATGGTCATGAACTCTGGGTCATGACCGAAAGAACGGGATCCCGGATACAAGCGGCCGAAATGAGTTTCCTCCGCAGGGTGGCGGGGCGCTCCCTTAGAGATAGGGTGAGGAGCTCTGTCACCCGGGAGGAGCTCGGAGTAGAGCCGCTGCTCCTCCACATCGAGAGGAGCCAGCTGAGGTGGCTCGGGAACCTGTACAGGATGCCCTCTGGACGCCTCCCTCGTGAGGTGTTCCGGGCATGTCCCACCGGGAGGAGGCCCCGAGGAAGACCCAGGACACGCTGGAGTGACTATGTCACTCGGCTGGCCTGGGAACGCCTTGGGGTCCCCCCGGAAGAGCTGGAGGAAGTGTCCGGGGAGAGGGAAGTCTGGGGATCCCTGCTCCGACTGCTGCCCCCGCGACCCGACTCCGGATTAAGCGGATGAAAATGGATGGATGGATGGAATTGAGAAGCTAGTGTTGGGAAATTGAAAGTGGAAACAAACAACCAAAAAAATAGTAGAGAGGCTTTTCTCTACTTTCTTTATAAAATTAGATAAATTGAAATGGACAGAAATGTATGCGACAAAATAGTGTTGTGGGGAAAATACAACAGAACCTCTATTTAAAGAATGCTCAAGTGATTTTATACATCCGTATTGTAGATGATCCCTAGATCATTCACCATTAATCAATGATTGTGATTGTTTTTTTCTTGTGAATGTAATGGTACCATCTACATCTTTAAAGGTTGTACCCCTAGTCTGGACACCAGAAAGGAATGGAGGTTGATGTTCCCCTGGGTGCCTGCAGGGAGCCAAAGAGGGTTTTTTCTTAATCTACAGTAACAAGAGAAGCAACGCAAAATGGCCTTTGTGGACAAGCATATCCGGCAGGTGTTGTTGACTCATGAGGCTTAATATCCGTCTAAAAGAAAAGTCAAACCCGAGTTGAGAGGAATTGATTTCTTGAAGGCGGTTTTTTTTTTTCATTTACTTTACTCGAAAAATGTAGTGGGATCCAATGCGCCAGAGTTTGATTGAAACTGACCAGCTGGGTCAGTGTATGCCGAGGCGTGTATGCTCACCTAAGCTCCCAAACACACGCCTGACCATGAAAAAGACTAAAAGCTATTGCATGACATAACCTGGTTTTCCCATCACACAACCTTAAAAATACTGCTCCTCTTCGGGATGGGTTCCCTGCCACTGCAACTACTGGAAAAATGCATCACTGATGAGACCCCTCCCTCCTTCCTAAATGGCTTTCTGCAAACTGTCATGCATAACACAGTTCAGTCACTGTGGATGGCTAAACACAGTACAGTATCAATAGCCCCCCTTTGAACTTGTTGCTTTCATGCCGTTGCAATAACACAGAACATACATTTTCGGAACAATGTGCCTGTCTCTACGTGAAGAATATACAGTGGGGCAAAAAGGATTTAGTCAGCCACCAATTGTGCAAATTCTCCCACTTAAAAAGACGAGAGAGGCCTGTCATTTTCATCATAGGTAAACCTCAACTATGAGAGACAAAATGAAAAAAAAATCCAGAAAATCACATTGTCTGATTTTTTAAGAATTTATTTGCAAATTATGGTGGAAAATAAGTATTTGGTCACCTACAAACCAGCAAGATTTCTGGCTGTCACAGACCTGTAACTTCTTCTTTAATGGCCGGCTTCAGACTACAAGATTCTCGGACATTCCTCCACGATTTAACATGTCACACTATACGATCACAGAGCCAGGAAATCGGGCGTTGTCTCGTCGGAAGACTGGCCACACTACAAGATTCGAGGGTGCGATGCTCTTTACTTTGTGTCATTCAAGTTTACAGGATATTTAGAAAATCAAAGGTTTAGAACTGACATTAATGTTTTTTACATTTTTGTCATAAAGGTTCCAGTAGTTTTTATATCTGCTCAATGCAACTCCACACAGTAGTTGCATTGCGAGTGACATGAGCGATGTAAATATACTGCCGCATTTCAACCAAAGTTGTCTCCATTATGTTGCTTCATTTTCTCTCGTTTTCTTCATTAGCATTCTTCTTCTTGCTATTGATCGCATTCATTTTTTGTAGTAGTTACTGTGTACTAAGCGTAGTGCAGTGAAGTCAGTTGGTAAACACTGAGCTCCAGCTGTTCGTAGGGTTCCCTCATGCAACTGGGGGTGGGGTTCCCTCATGATGGCTATGTCATGCGACTCCTCAAAAAATTCTGACATGCCAAACTTTTCGTCGTGGGGTTTTCGAACGTCGCAGAAGAAAACATCGCAGATCGCAAGCATGTCACATTACAAGACCTCGTCTCGTCGCCGACCTGTCAAAAATCGTGTACGATTCGCAAATTTGTCTGCGACGAAAGAATCGGGGCAAAATCGTGTAGTCTGAACCGGCCATAAGAGGCTCCTCTGTCCTCCACTCGTTACCTGTATTAATGGCACCTGTTTGAACTCCTTATCAGTATAAAAGACACCTGTCCACAACCTCAAACAGTCACACTCCAAACTCCACTATGGAAAAGACCAAAGAGCTGTCAAAGGACACCAGAAACACAATTGTAGACCTGCACCAGGCTGGGAAGTCTGAATCTGCAATAGGTTAGCAGCTTGGTGTGAAGAAATCAACTGTGGGAGCAATTATTAGGAAATGGAAGACATACAAGACCACTGATAATCTCCCTCGATCTGGGGCTCCACGCAAAATCTCACCCGGTGGGGTCAAAATGATCACAAGAATGGTGAACAAAAATCCCAGAACCACACGGGGGGACCTAGGGAATGACCTCCAGAGAGCTGGGACCAAAGTAACAAAGGCTACCATCACTAACACACTACGCCGCCAGGGACTCAAATCCTGCAGTGTCACCGTGTCCCCCTGCTAAAGCCAGTGCATGTCCGGGCCCGTTTGAAGTTTTCTAGAGAGCATTTGGATGATCCAGAACAGGATTCGGAGAATGTCATATGGTCAGATGAAACCAGAAACCATGTATCGTGGATTTTGAGTGAAAACCTCCTTCCATCAGCAAGGGCACTGAAGATGAAACGTGGCTGGGTCTTTAAGCATGACAATGACCCCAAACACACCGCCCGGGCAACGAAGGAGTGGCTTCGTAAGAAGCATTTCAAGGTCCTGGAGTGGCCTAGCCAGTCTCCAGATCTCAACCCCATAGAAAATCTTTGGAGGGAGTTGAAAGTCTGTGTTGCCCAGCGAAGGCCCAAAAACATCACTGCTCTAGAGGAGATCTGCATGGAGGAATGGGCCAAAATACCAGCAGCAGTGTGTGAAAACCTTGTAAAGACTTACAGAAAACGTTTGACCTCTGTCATTGCCAACAAAGGGCATGTAACAAAGTATTGAGATGACCTTTTGTTATTGACCAAATACTTATTTTCCACCATAATTTGCAAATAAATTCTTTAAAAATCAGACAATGTGATTTTTCATTTTGTCTCTCATAGCTGAGGTATACCTATGATGAAAATTACAGGCCTCTCTCATCTTTTTAAGTGGGAGAACTTGCACAATTGGTGGCTGACTAAATACTTTTTTGCCCCACTGTATATAGTACATATATACATATATACAGTACACAAGTGTATACATTAAGGATGGTGACTTCAGGGCCACCCTAGCTTTTGATCTAGGGTGGTCTACCGTTTTTACATTGAGGCCCTAGTAAAAGTAAGTTATAGATAAAGTTGTGCCCAGGTTGGTGAAGCAGTGCAATGGAGCAACCCAGAAAATGGTTAAAAAAAGAGAAAAAAAAAAGAAGATGTATATAAATGTATATATTTGAAAAGCAGAAAACACCAGCATATTTCTAAAGCAATTGAGCAGCTAGTGTTGGCACATTGATTTGAGTTAAGTGGCACATCAATGGGGTGGTTGTAGCATTTCAATTGTGCTGTGGTGGTGGGGGAGACGGCAGTGCTATAATCCATCTGCTCATTTCATTGTTAAGAGTCTATCTTTTTGGATCTTTCCCGGGCCTGACGGATCACGCTGTAAGTATAACCTCTGTGGTAATTGCTTTGTAAATGATGTGATTTCGAAAATATAAAGAGAGAAAAATAACAAAGCTCAAACACAATCCAAATATGGTTCCTGGCAGTTTAGGGCTTTACATGTAGTCTACTGCGAAAGCCATTCAAAGGGTCAAACCGACCAGAGACGACTAATCATGTCAGTCTAAATACATGCAAAAGGACAACGTAATCATTAAATATGTTTATGAAGTTTTTAAGCTCTCACAACATCAGCATCAAATTAGTCGGGGCAGTAAACATATGGGATGTTTGACGTGCCTGCGCACGTCAAACTCATAATCTCCAGGTAAGCTAAGCCACAAAGCTCTCAAAGCCAATTTTGGCAATATTGATCAAGGCCTCGTGAAAATGCCTTGCTAGGTTCTGATTATTTGCTTGGGAAAAAACACAGAGTTCTCCTGTGATGTTCGGCAAGAGGCCATGGCAATCAATACAAATATAATGAAACACAACCGAGTTGATGGAAGGTAGGAAATGCCTCTGATTTGTAGATAAAAGGGCTTGATAAGAGATATTGGCACGTAGACTTGGTGCTGTTATAAATGCCTTTTGTTCTTTCTCTGTTAAAGTCTTTCTTTATCCTTTTACTCACTGCAGTAAATTACACTTATAGTTACGGCTGAACGATTAATCAAATTCAAATTGAAATCGCGATGTAATAGAACGCGGTATGCAAATCGCAAAGGCTGCGATTAAAAAAAAAGAAGTGATTTGTTACTGTTACTGACTGATGAGTACGATTTATTTATTTTACAATTCAATAGTTAAATAAAGAAGTTTATAATATAAATTAATCTCAACACATTGGTCTGGCCTAAAGGAAAAAGCACTTTTTATGTTGACTGCTTCCAATGTTGTGTTGGTCATACTAAAGAATGATTTATTTATTTTTTAGTGAATAATACACAACATAAGGAACTTAATAAATTATAAAAACCGCAATCGCAATAATCAAAATAGTCAAAATAATCGCAATTCGATTATTTCCCGCAATCGTTCAGACCTACTTAGTGTTCTTGACTTGGGTTTATTATTTAATAGAATATCGTTTTTTTATACACCTTGCAGTCACCAAAATATTGAAATACCAAAAGCTACACTGATACTACTAAATTACACATCTGCATTATGTTTAAATTAAACATTTATTTACACTTCTACCACCACTGAGCTATTGCTAAGTGGCTTTAATTGACTGTGTAAAAAGGCAATTAGCCGGTGTTAAATTAATTGCCTAGTTGAATTCTGTCCTCGCTAGAGCAGAGGATTTTCTTTAATCACCATTCTGCGATAGGGCAGTAAATCAATTGACATGACTGACAGCATTAGCTTTAATTGACGCATCAAGTCAACAAGAACACAACACAGCAATAACAACAATTAATCTCAGAATGTAACAAATAAAATAAAGCAGGTTTTTCAAACCGCTGGGGTCTCACTAGCACTATACCATTACCATGCAAGTGAGAGGCTGAGTCACGATTTCAAACACCGTCTATCAAAAAGGAAAGTATGCATTTACAAAACTCTTGGTCTCTTTACGCAATAATGTATGGTATGAATTCTTAATGAGCCCAGTAATCATGTTCATCATCAGGCTGGAGATGATCAATAAAGAATAAAGTCAAACAAATAGAATGAACTGCTCCAATAATCCAAAGAAAGATAATCTTACTGAAGCATGAACAGCATGAACAGCATGAAGCCAATGGTTCGATATCGTCAATTTCCCTAACCCTCCGTGGTGCATGGCTGGGTCGGCCAATGGGAACTTGTTTATGTCTGGATGTGATCAACTCAAGGGGCAGATATGAGGTCTCCCAATATTATATATAACAATATTTATCGACTGTGGTTAACATCATGTCGTCTCATTGTTCCGTGGTTGGTTTTGCAGTATATAGAATAAATATCGATAAACATTGCAATAAACCTCTCGTCAAACTTTTGTGCGGCATTTAAACAAGCATGTATTCCTTGAATGAGATGCTGAAAGGCTTCTTTGGTAATTGGAATTCGCAGACGTAAACATAGCCGTTCCGTCCGCGCAGCATTACTTTATAACTTGATTGAGACACTAAAACAGCAGGACTCTGAACACACTGCCAGGTGCCCACTGTATTTCGTCTTCAGTATATGCTTGCTTAATTAAACATCCGTCACTCAGGAAGATCTGAAGTCGCCCATTTGATCTGCAGATAAGAATTAATTGCCATAAGCCATTGCAAAATGTCACGGTCTTCAGGTTGCCTACAGGGCAACGGATACTCAGTGAGCCAGACTCCAAGCCATAATGGCCAGTGGGATTTTGAAGTGAGGGTTAGGCTGGGAGTACTAGAAGAAAGAAGGCTTATATTAAACCTACGTCATCTCAATTGGTTATTTTCAATTTGCTGTTGTTAAAAAAAGTGTCCATACTCAATTGAATCCTGTGCCATTTCTTGCAGTTCACCAACTAGTGAATATGTACATATTTATACATGGACCAGAATAAAACATTTATGGGACACTCATGATCTACGACGACATTGCACTTTACAAGGAATTCAAAGTGTTTCCCAGACCCGAAAACTGAACGAGGAAGGTCTCTTTAGGGGCAGCCTTGTGTTTTGTCATTGTTCAGTCTTCACATTAGGAATGTGCTTATGTCAGTTATAGAAAAGTATGAGCAATGTGCTAAATGCTACCTTGATATTTTTGACTTTCCAGGCTGTTTTTTGTGATTGGCTACCTGGCGACACAGATACAGCAGAAGCTCCAGGACAAATGAAAAACCCTGCAAGCTTCACTGTGGTTTAATATAAACGATGTTATTTATTTTTTCACTACATTTTAAGCAATTAATTCAACCATACAACATCTCATTCATTAACTCAATAACTCATGCAGGCGGGATTATATGTTTATTTTATAAGTTGTTTGGAAAAGAAAGTACGTGTTTCAAAAGATTTAGTAACTTGTTCATACCGGATAGTAACGTGTTCGAAGAGGAATCTTCGAAAACGACCTCTAAATTGGTAAGAATAGAAATAGTAAGAAAGAAAAGAAGAAACACCTCAGACACCCAAGCACATTGATATTCTAATACAGAAGGACCTTCCTTTCTCAGAGCAAACACACATTGATATTCTAATACAGAAGGACCTTCCTTTCTCTGTAGAAAACAACCAGGCCATGTGTGTCTCATGCACTACATTGGAGCGCGAGTGAAGGTGACCACAGAGTGGAACAAATAAACAGTGGGTGGTAGTGGCAAGCTGTTATCCTGACACTGAGGAGGGCAGCTCCAACCAAGCTAGACAACCAGAACCCTCCCATGTACCCAAGAATGACCTGACCTTAGGGGTTCAGGTTTGGCTTTAGATGTTTCCCAGCACTGCAATGTATCTCAATTGATTTCCGTATATCAGCAGATAAGAACAAGAAGGAGCAAGAGTATCAACAACTACATATTCTATGATCATTTGAATATTAACATGCAATTATGCACTTCTTAATGCGTTTTTACATACATGTATGCATAACTTGTTATGCTAACTAGTTTGCTAGTTTTGACTGTGATGACCCCGAAAAGCAAAAAGATAACTTACCCCACATGGCTGGAAGATGAGACCATCAACCTCGTGGCTGACCTGCGAAGTGAAGCTGCCTTCAAGTAACTGAAAAATAAGAATATAAAAACAACAGAGGTTAACTTATACCAAAACAAATACATAAAGCAAAAAACAAAGGTCAATAAAGCATGGCTGAAAATCTGGTTAAGTACATCTATTTAGTAAGTTCGGCAAGCACTTCTCATACCTGGCACTCTAAAAGCCATTTATGGATCGAGTTTCCACACTGAAAGCTTTGGGGCCAAACGCATCCCGCAGAGATTAAAGAAAATATTTTGATACCTGGCCTGATCCATTTAATTCGCCAGGACCCATAACCGGGCAATGACCTCTTTTAATTGATTAAAGCATGGCAGAAACATCAATGCAGTGTTTTGACAGACAAGACTGCAATTGCTCATCCGGCATTGGGGGATTCGTTATGATTGCAATAATCAGAGGGTGTTTGGCTCATTCATTACCAATGACCAAAATAACTGCTGCTGCAGGGGAACCAAACCAGCCGTGCCATATTGCACTGTTCTCAGGAGAAATAGCCGGAATATTGTCCTGTGAAATTGCATTTAATTACAGGTCTCCAACAGCCACAGAGGGACAGCTTTAATGATAATACAACCAGGACAGTTCCTGGAAATTCAGAGAATATTTGAGAACAAATATTCTAATGTTGATCCTATTTCAATGGCAGGGTTGACGTGCAGCAGGATCCCAGAAATATGTTTTATTACGCAACTTTTGTGCGCTTAGAAAGCATGCACACATTGCAGTGTATTTTCTTTGTATCATTCTCTTTCTGATTTGAACAGTTAACAATCATTTCCTTTGCCAAAACCATTATTAAACTATTATTATTTAATATTATTAAATATTCAACTAAATAACAATGAAAATCATTATACATGAAGAAAATTATCAAATATGGTTACTATTGTCCTCTGCAAGAAGAGAAGTCAATTACACATGGCTTTCGACAAGCATTCAATTCAGCCAAAGAATTTATTTTGGGCAAACAGGTTAACAGAAAAGATTGAAGTCATAAAAGGAGAAAAAAAAATTGCTAGGATATTTGTCCTCAACTATACCAGTTAAAAGTCATGATCAGACACCAATTTTATTCGTCCCTGTGAGGAATGCGTTATTGCAGCGCTGGAGGCAACAAGCAAGTAATGGTAAGTAAAAATCTGAAAAATGAACCAGTAAAGATGAGGGAGCAATCCAAGGATCAGTTAATACTAGTCTCTGGTGCAGGCACCGAGCAGGGATGAAGGGGATGACTCATCCCATGATACAGAGACATGTTGAAGTATCACGCCAACACAGACGGGAAAATAGTTCTCCCTCTCCACATCTTAGATTTCCTTTGGGCAGAAACACGGTAACTGATATTTTCTATAGGCTCCATGTCGAAATGAGACCCAGGTTTGGCAGGCAGGAAATGGCTTCAGTCAATAATGTGGAACGCTAATGCAAATGTGCACTAGAGTAAAGATCAGGTAACCTACTCAGCCCATTGAGTCGAAAAAAGGCAGAGAGCAACGCATTTATGCCAGACGATCACAGACAAATTACACAAGGTAGAACAATATCTCAGCCCCTAAGAACTTCTCCATCTCTTCTTTTGGTAACATTCATAAAATAGCACCGGCCAAACATCACAAAGCCCCTGAACTTTATTCTTCAAACCATTTCAAATGAGCTGACATTTGGCAGTGTGACAGAGGGAGATGACAAGCCCTGTAAACAGAGGGAACGTTTGGAAATAAGAAAGCTGGCAGCAAATACTTCCACCATCAAGGGGCGCCACTACTTGTAATTATTTGCCCTTTGCACAGCAGGAACAGACCAACAAACAAATCAACCCTCACAGGAGAAAGACTAGGGCCAGGTGGAGCTCCATTGCAACCTTGAAGAGCCATTGAACCCAAAATCAAATTTTCTTTGTTTTAAACATGGTCATTTGTCCTTTATGATCATATGAATTCTATGCCATTTTATCACTGTTACTGAAATAAGAACCCAATATAGGGAAAAAATTAGCAAAATCCTGTGTTCTACCTTAAGCAATACGAACGTTTCACTCGCTGCAAACAAAGGTGGCGTTCTTTTCCGAGTACCTTTACCGAGGGAGTCTGGCATCCATTTTTTTTTCACATTTTTTTTTAAAATCACACAGTGTTCAAATTCCTTCTGAATCAGTGGGCTCACTGGATCTTTAAGAAATTCCACTTAGAATAAGTAGAAGCCCAAGAGCAGAATCATTCCACATTTTTCAGACATGCTTGCACCATGCATATAGTCAAGAATGTGTTAAAGCCTTGTGGTTTATCTACCACAATAACAACTTGGGGAAAATATTGGCAATATGTGACATAACTGAAATTACTCTTTCATTAAAAGCCCTTGCCATTGTTTATATTTCATGCTTTACCTATAAAATTCATGAAATGTCGGTAAGCATCAGTGCACAATATAAACTCTCTAAAAACCCTCTAACGTTTTCAGATGGGAGAAAATGTGGATATTAAACACCTTTCCGATTAGCAATGTAGATGGCGTATGCAAATGTAACTTATTGAGGTAGCAGCAATTGATGAAAGGATTGCTACTTATGATGATAACCTCAACAATAATTACAGATAAACCTTTTTGTTTTCCTTTTGAAAATCTGGACAGCATTCACTGTTAATGTTTACTTGTGTGTTAGACATGCACGTACACACACACTTTGTGTTTGAGGGAGGGGAGGGGGGGGGGGGGCCTTGCCACCCATTTTTGCATTTGAGTAAAACATATTATTGTCATGTTTCTAAGGTTTTCTGATAGCCCTTTACCCTTGAATGAACAAATGTATTAGAAAACCTGTGTTTTTTGGGGGATTTTGGTGGCAGGCGACCTTTAACTGAACAAAGTGTCAGGAGTAGATGAATGGTTCAACATAACAGAGGGGATAAGAGACCCAGCATTAAACAAGCCTGGTATTTGTTAGAGGAGCCCTTAGATCTTCAGCCTCATCTTTATTGATGAGGCTGAAGACTCAACATAAAACACCAGTTATTTCACTTTTTATTTATACTTTGGCAAACATGTAAGGTATCAAGATTATGTTTTTTTTTAGCTCAGTCAATATCCATCAGTAGTTTTATTCCTATAAAACCATAACTAATGGTGAAATCAAGTAGAAAATGAAGAATTTAGGAACAAGGACTCCAGCATTCGAGTGAGTCCTTTATCCAAAAGAAAGACATCACAACATCATTTTCAAGAATGATCAATGAGTCAAAGCATTTCACACATGAAAGCTTGACGATCTCGCTGACATAGAGAAGGCTGAGAGCCAAACTTAAAAGAACTACCGGCTTCACGAGGCGATGGAGTGTAGGCAGAGAGATGGAGTTCCATTTCAGTTCCCCTGCCATCTCACAACATCCACCCACCTTTTCTCCGTGCACCCAGGGAAGCTCTGGAGAGTTATGAGGCTGCGAAGAGACACACATCTTCTAACAGATGTCGACGTTTGCAGTGATAAGCCAAGACACTTCTTTTATATGAAAGCCCGTTTGGAAAAGGACAAATGAGGCGGTTGGTCAGTAATGTAGGGGTCATGTGGAAGGCGAATAACACAGACCCTTATTAAGAGAACACACTTCCCAAGGTCCCCTTAGGGAGCAGAGGGAGCAACAGACATCATGCAGGCAGGTGAAAACGCCCACAAGCCCAAACACTGCATAGCGATGAGTGGCGCCTTCTTCCCACCAGAAGGGAGGGAATAAACGTTGAGGATGATATAAATGGGGGGGCAATTTTCTGCCTCATCCATTTTTATGTCGGTGGCTCATTGAACACAGCCTATAGCATAGTGTGCCGTGAATCGTACCGTGGCTTTGTTACAGCCAAAGCCAGAGCCAAAACCATGAAATAAATCACAAACGCAAGACAAGTAAATCCACCCCCCCCCCCCCTCTTTTTTTTTTGAAAACTGACAACAATGAGAAAAACAAAGCAGATTTCAATACAGAAACTCCTTAACTTTGTTTGAGTTTACTGGTGCAGTTTTAGCGTTTCATCCAATGAATAAATGATGGCTGTTTATATACATGCAGCCAGCACCAATGTTTGTATTGTTGGCTGTCACAGTAAGCCACGCAGGGAAGTTTGCCTGGCAGCCTCTCCTCTTCAGGTAAAGCCGCTAGACAGGCCTATCTGAGACCACTGAGGAGAGACCGCTGATTGTCCCTTTCACCCCCTGCTTCAGAGTGATTTAGTGCAGAATGCAATTCTGCATTAATGCAATTCTGCATTAATGCAATGCAATTTCCCTTTACCTTTGTGAGATTATTTGGATGTTATTGTAGGACAAAAATCATCAGAAAATCCTCATCAATAAGAGATGTTGTGTTTCATGGGAAACCTATATTTACACCAACCTCTAAAAAGGATGAAATGCAATGTCTGTCGCATGGGGTCTCTTAATCAAAACCATTACAAAAGTCATTTATTGAGTAGCGTTATTGAGTAGCGTGTGAACAAAGTGACGTAACGTATATCTAACTTGCCATTACATGAGTCAAACACCCATAAAGCTATAGCTCACGCTATCTGGCTGAATTAACCGTGCATAGTATCTGCGCTGTCATCCAGGGTCAAAACCATCGTACACAAAATATCTAAGAACGTGTAGAATTTTGTGATATTACATTGCTACTGTATCATAAGCTTGGTGGCTGGCATGAGACACTTGCCACAGAAGCACATCAAGGTAAGAGACCTATATTGAAATATAATTTCAGAAATTACAACTACTGGGGATTATTATGGGTTCCCCTGAGGTTACCGGGTAAAGGGGGTATGTCGCCATTAACAGTCCACCAAATGGATAGCACTTTTACCTTGAATTTTTATTTACTTTTTTGAACATTGTTGGAAACATTTATGGAACTACATAATAATGTAACTACTAAAAATGTTTAATCAAGTCATTTTGAGATATTTGAATGCCGTATTTTCATACTTTACTTTAAATACATCCTTCATCTAGATTCCATTTTGTTAAGAGTAAACACATAGTCAAAACGTCTTATTCAAATAAATAGGTGTCACTGCTTACATACCGGCATACAATAACAACAGAAGCGGTCTCGCATGTATGCCATAAAGTCTACAATTAGACGGACGCGTGTGTGCTGTTTTTAGCAGTCCGTTGACAGTCCGCCATCTTCGCAGAGGCATCTCCTGCTGCGCATGCATGTAGGGTATAGCAAGGGGGGGAGAGGATTAGAGGCTGAGCCCAGGGAGGCCATGAGGAACTAATAGGAAGGGCCTTTCTGAGCTACAAAAATTCTGTGCTTCTGAAAAACTGCAAACTCTCAAAACGTACATTCCACTGCTTTAACCCGAGGGCTTTATAATTTATTTCCCCATCATGTTTAAATAACTGAAAAGCGGCAGCAAGGCACATATCTTTGTTGGTACTGTGGGGAAAAGATCCCCAGCTGCCGAGACCCCTCTCACCCCTGCTCCCACTTCCTCAGGAGGATGCCATCTTGGAAGGGAGGCAGGTCTACTGCTACCGGCGCCACCCGTCACCTCTGAAGCTTATTTCCTGAAGCGCTCCAAATATAAACAGCCGCTCCAAGCTGAATCCCCTGTTGTGCACTACAACTCTTTTTCACCTGCTGCAATCTTACAGACTCCTTTCACGGTTGTCTTTTTCTGCATATCTTTGCACTTCTTCTGCATATCGTTGCCGCTTATTTCATGTGGTTGCTGACGGTCTTGTTTAAGGTATGCACCCGTACCCAAACAAAGGATTGTATGTCTCGTCGTGTTGGCAAGGAAAGCTTTGGAATTCTGATATTTTGTGCAATGCAAGCATCGCCGTCAGACCGCTGCCCACTGTGACGCAGCGCAAGTAGCGGAAAATGGGATTGTCTAATAGAGTCCGATGCAACTGTGCTCTCTACTCTGAATAATACAAAACCTCTGACAGGATAGGGTACACAATGATAAACTGCAACCAAGGTCATAAATAAACCAGTAATACTTCAGAAGCACCTTATTCACCCTTTACACATTTCGTTATTAGACACTCGATCTTGGATCATCTCTTCTCTATTATGCATGGTGACTCGCAGAGGTCCGGCAGAACAGACATCGCAAAATATTTCAGCAAATGTATTCTCTCAATGTTATCCTTTCTGCCTCGGCACACATGCAGGGAAATTATTCAGTTTTCATTCCACAAAACTGGATTATACAGCCTTCCACAGCCACAGTGTAGCATCGCGTTCAAATGCTTAATCAAATGTGGAGGAGAGGGATTGTTATTCTAGTCAGGTGGCGGCGTGTGTGCGCGTTGCCTCTAGCACTTTTCATGCCTAATATGAAAGGCCTTTAGCAGCCAGCCTGCAGTTCCCCGGCTCAATGTTGCCGTTAACATGTGTTGAGGATGGAGTGTGTTTGCTCAACTGCTTTGGTGGTATTTAGTCAAACCAGGTGACAGGCCGCGAAAAAGAAAATGTGTAGGCTTTATTTAGAGAGGTGAAATAATGTTTGCTCTGGGCAAAATATATCTGGTATTCCTCTACAGGGGGCCTTCGGGGGTTTCATGGGAGCTCAGAAAAGCCAATTGTTTGGTAGGTCCCGTATCTGCTTTAAATTAAAGTCTGCTTTAAATGCAGACTTTAAATAGAGGTTCTCACTAGGCACCTTGGGCTCAAATGCCTTAATTGTAACTCTATATTAAGGATTGGAAAGAAGGTTTACATCTCATTAATATGGCAACATTTGATGGAGAAACCTACTTGGTGTTGCTCTTTGCTCCACTGATCACATTTGATAGTTTTTATGAAATATCTAGACAGCTCACTCTAGACAGTGAATTTGATCCTCAAGCTAACATTTCCTTCCAATACCCATAAGGCATGGTAACTGCCATCAATGTAAAAGATGGCTACCATCAATTTTCTTGGGATTCTGCCGATTCCGTGTTAGAAATATGGACACAAGCTGGTGCAGGTGTCATATCATCTAATTACGGAGAAAACTGAGAAACTGCTCCATTCAATACATTTTGGGATCGGTGACAAGCACAAATCGTAGCTATCTGGAAGCCTAAGAATGAGGGCTTCTGCATTTCTGGCAACAGTGTTCGTTGGAATGCACATGTGTGTGTGGATAATTATATTTTAGGCCTTTGCCAATACATGAGCCGACCAACCACTGTCCTAGGCCTTCATTTATACATTTTGCGTACACTGCGTACGCTAAGCCGTTTAACACCTGCAGTCCTTTGAAGGTGTCATCACTTTATGCAGTTTCCCTATATCATCACAGATATAAGAGATTTCCAAAAAAAATTGCGCTTCTTTATAAGTTTTATTAGTTCTCTGCCGGGGATGGGCATAAGCATTTAGGACAGCCAGCATTTATCAAAGGAAAGTGTGCCCCTAAACGCTTGATAAATATATATTTCTTAGTTTGTAGGGTTAGCATTCAGTATATTTTCTTTCACCTTGATAAATGAGGTCTCTGGTATCTTTGTCAGGATGCCATCTATAAACTCATAAAGTTAAGGTAGAAATGTTTAATTCATGACATCGCTCCGAACCGCTACGCTAGACGCCTCTGAACATCACGGGTGTCTGGGATCTAGACTGCAAAAGTGCCATCTTGCACTTGCATTGTAGTGGTAAATTAGCAGTTCTCTGGTTCTTCTTAATTTCAAAAAGCAAACATTACCATCCAGAGAGAGCGAGTATGGGTGTTTTTAAGGAACTTTCAAGTGGCATTACGTTTGCACCTCTACGCGAATGTGGCATTGTGACGAAAAGGATCTAAAGGAAACAAACAGATCCTCTCTCTTATGCAATGCCCACTGAACCAATATTGTGTGCATCATCGCCGCTTGCGTAACAGTTCAGAGACTTTGAAGGAGAGCTAAATATATAAATAAATGCATCTCAAAGCAACTGAGGTACGCAAACGATGTTAGTCATCTGATCCGTGGATAGAGTTTTCCTTCTTCCAGCGAGCTCGAGCCCTTACGCAACAGACGGCGTGCTCTCCCGCTGTGAGTGGGCCCAGGCAGGGGAGAGAACACAGCGGTGCTGGAGAGAACCTTTGTTTGTGGACTATTTCCTTAGAGGGCAAATGTGTGTCCACAATCCACATTGTTCTGATGAAAGATATAGATTCATTTTAGAGGCTGGTAGTGGCTCAGGAGTTGCCAGACAATCTAGCACTCTGTCTGAGCAATCCATCTCCACCGAGACCGGCCACGGTTAGATTTCATAGAAATATCGGCCCTCGATCAAACCAAACACTTTTTAATAGCTTGGGCGGATTGGGTAATTGTAATAAATGTGAACAGAGTGTTTTGCTCGCTGCTTTTGCGAGGCTGAGGACCTTGCATTTTCTCCATGCTGTATTTTGGTGGAGCGTCCTGGAAAATAAACTGCCAACGTCATTATAGGTTTATGTGTAGTTATCTTACTTTTCAAGGTTTGGTTTCCCTAAAGGTCAATACTTTCCAAGTATTGCATGTTCACACACTGAATGATAGAGGCGAGACTGAGAGCCAGAAACCAGACGCGGGGGGCTGTCATATATTGTCTTTTATCGTGAAAACGATATTCGTTTGTAGAGGCGGGAGGAAATGCATCAAAGGGTCTCGCCTATAGACAGCTGTGGGAAACCCTGATATCGTCAAGCGTTTACTTCTTAAAGATGCCTTTAAACCTGTTTTCAAGGCTTGGTATTCCTATGGGTCAATTTGTCCTGAGGATTGGTCTTTTTTTCCACACTAAGCTTGCATTTTCGAACCGAATGATAAAGGAGTGAGGGCTGGAGATGGAGGAACACACACCTCAGCCTGTCACTTCTCTATCCGCAGCCTTCACACATTGGGAGCTGCCGGAGACGAGACAGTTGGGGTGTGAGGTCAGTGAGCCCACGCAAAGCTAGGCCAGGCTAATAACAAAAACACTTTAGCTGGGGGATTTACACTCCTAGTGTTCCACTCCTATTCCCATCCTGAAAATCTGAAACCATTACATTAGCAGAGGCACATTTGTCTAGATTAATAATGGAGGGAGTTATAAGAAGGGCAGTTGCAGTACTATCTGGCAATTTAATGAAGGTTAACAGACAGGAGGTGAGTGAAAGAGAGCCATCTCCCATTATGAAAATGACTACCTGTCATATGAGTGACAGGTAGTCACCATGGTTACTCAGCCTGGCTTTTAGAAATAGCAGCAACAGGTGACAATAATACTGAATACATCCATTTGAGATTCATTGTATCCAGATCCAACTGTAACCATGGCAATGAGATAATACAGAGCTCTTTCTCAGTCACAAAACAAACATATAAGCTATTCAAGATCAGCTGTTGGTTCCTATGGAATTCTTATATTTAATTTTAGATGTATAATGTGAGAAATTATTGCAGTGCAATAATTGCAATGCAATAATGTTTACACATCTACATGTGTTTACACATCTGCATCTTAAACCTGAGATGCATATGTTGTGCAAAAAAGAAAGATCTGCTTTCCACTTACTATGACTTTCACATTGATATTGAATCCGAATGTTAAGGGTTAATGTCCTTGATTGAAATGATGATAACATATATGGAAATTGTTTGGAAGTAGGGGTCTGATTGCTTTTCCCTTTTCCCTTTTCCCTTGATCAATTGGAAGCGGATATTAGAATATTCATAAGCAGAGGTGAAATAACTTTCTGGAATTTG
This sequence comes from Melanogrammus aeglefinus, assembly GCA_900291075.1. NCBI lineage: Eukaryota > Metazoa > Chordata > Actinopteri > Gadiformes > Gadidae > Melanogrammus > Melanogrammus aeglefinus. Next base: position 963,501 of record OLKM01000005.1, read on the forward strand.
GATGAAAGAGGTGTCAGATGGAGGAGTGTGTGTGTTGTGTGGGGGGGGGGTTAATACAATTTAGCCAAAGACCTAGTCTGAGTACATTGGCTGGACACCATGTTTCAAGTTAAATTAAGCTTTATTGCTACATTGCCATGCTTGATTGAGTAATCAAGCATGGAATCTTCTTAGTGATTAGTTTATTTCTGCTCTACCCAACCTCTTCTACCAAGTCAGTCATCATGGGAAGACCTGCACTTTGCAGACGATTGCGGCACATTTCTCAACCACCAGCCGTTCCTGACCTTTGAGACCATGCACAATAATTATTTAGAGAATGGTCATGTGCAGCTTCTGGCAATTATATCACCTTAGAATCATTAATAATTAATAGCTTTAAACATATTAGCTATGTCGTCACTGTTACTGAAATAATCATGTTCATTTGGTAAAATAGGTGTAAAATCCTTCATTTTTTTTATCATCTATCCAAACTAGTGAGTCGTAAGTCGACTGAAGATTCTGCTTTGCTCCGAGCTCAGTTACAGGCTAACGCCACAATGGTGTGGAGTGTGGAGAACTTTCTGGGCAGCGGCTCATGTTGATGTGTCATTTGAGAGCGGGTTAGGATTCTCTGACACTCCACAGTGTGTGGCGCATTTCATATACATTACTCATTATAACACTCAAACTCAATGACGCATGCTAGCTCAGAAAAAATGTATCAGAAAGTCTCCTTGCATCATAACCAAGGTGACAACACCTCCCCCTCCTTCCTAGAACTCATGGCTAAAAGTTGCTGCATTTTTAATTTTTGTTAAATTTTGAGCTGAAATAAGGGGTTCACCTAGCCTGGCTCCGCCCGCCCAAGTACTTCCGCTCAATTCGAATTTCCCTTCAGTACAAGGTCTGCGGTATGTTAGTGGGTTTTCTCCGTCTACATTTTCTGCGTCCAATCAGCGAACAGAGCGAGTGGCTGAGATCAATGACGTTAAAGTCAGCTCTCATTGTCGGACATCAACCAAACACGCACCCTGTTTGGTTTGTTTACAGCTTGCGCGCAACGCGATTCCCGGCTGAACGTTAGCGATTGATTGGTTATGGCAGATCCAGAGTGGCACTGGGCAGATCCGATAGTATTAAACTTCAACAGACACCCGCCTTCAAGTAAGGTAACGTTTGTCAATTGAGTAGGTCCAGACTCTCTGTACAAATGAAATGAAGTACGAGAGTCTGGTAGGACCAGGCTAGGGTTCACCTACACATTGACCGTTAGTCTCCTCTCCCTCTTCAAATGGAAATGGTTCATTGTTTTTAGGCGGGAATCATTTGGAGTCACCAACCATTTGCTATGTTGATATTTGTTCAGTTATTTGTCATAAATGTATTATTGGCAATTCTGCTCTGATTAAATACACCAATATTCGACTTTCCAGTAATAAAACCGCATGAAGAATAGACAGAGAGCCCTGCCAAGTTCTGAAGAAACCGAAGAAACCGAAAGCATAGAAGGCCAGCATTGAAAATGGCAGCATCTGACCAAAGGCATCATATAAGTGCTGTTCTCAAGACTGCATGGAAATGTTCTTTTTTTGAATTTATGAGTAGCATGCCATGAAATAAAGTCTGGGTGTGCCCATAAATAAATTAGTTTGATTCCCCCTTGAGTGTTCCACTACAGCAGAGCTATGACTGTGGCGAGAGCAGATGGCCACTGTATAGAACAATGGGCCATTGAAGAACCTGAGCCAGTTCCAATGACTTCATTAATATGATATTTACATCCACATGCAACTGCCTCCACCCCACCAACCCGGAAAGGGGTGTGTAGCCTTTGGGGCACAAAAATAATTTTGTGTTAAAAAAAACAACACATTTATCTTCAACATAAATGTATGAGCGTAATAAACATGTTATACTTCATGTTTTATTAATAATGAGGTATGCCAATGTCTTTGAGACAAAGTTGACCTAAAACAAGGTTAATGTCCAATAAGCACAAGCTTGATATTATATACCTAGGAGGCTGTATTTCTACATAGCCCAGAATTAAATCTGGTCACTGCTCCGCTGGCAGATAATATAAGAGTCAAGAAAATAGTTTTTTTAAACGTTCGAACCACAACCTTCAAAGTACATCAATCCAATGTCAAAATAATATGTTTATTTAGCTCTTTTTTCCTCATTACGTTCTAGCCAATTAAGTTTTAGTGGTAATCAAACAGCTCCTCCATATTGCTATTAGTCCCAAATGGCCTCTATAACGCCACTTCAAACCGAAGAGGCAAAAAAAAACCAAAACCTAAGCCTAGCCCAGTGATGATAGATGGGAACACCATGACTGGAGCGATAGGATGGATAAAACCTGCCTCATCTCATCTTTAATCTGCCATCGTTCGACTGTTCATGCTGTTTTACGATAACGTTATCACAGATCTTTTTGAATGCCAATTAGTGGAGTCAACATCGTTCAAACGATGTTCAAAAAACACATCGTACAAAAGGGGGGGCTTTTGAAAATGACAAACCATTGGGATAAGGGTACTAATATTCAAGTCAAACATGAAGTTTGTTTAATTTCAGAGATAGAAATCAGTAGTAACGTTACCTTGCGAGAAGCATGGATGTCAAAGAACGGCTTGTTTCGGACGCTGAACGGCTCTTTGGTCTTGTCAATCTGTCCATTTTTCATCTTCTCCATGCGCGGAGATATTATTTCCTTTTCTATGCATAGGAGTCTGATGTTGAAATCACAGAGTCCAACAGGCTGCCCCTGAAAAGCAGAACAAAAAGGGACTTGTCAGAAACTATTTCCAAACATACTTTAGACTGGTTAGTTCACAAAGCTGTGAAGTGCAACCTATAAAACATTCAATATACAACAAATACAATGAGGATCATTTCCATGAGGTTATCAATTAAAAATGTAGACGATCCCTATGGAAAGAGATTGACACCACTATAAAGAAGGACTAATATTCTATCAGACCAAAGCAACATCAGGGCCTGAAATGCCTGCAGGGCCGGATGACCCTGGAGTTCTCACCGGGGGGGCCAGCGTATCAAACCTAAAGGTTACCTGAACATTGCAATAACCAAGTCTTTGATGTTGTCATGGCAACAGGTTATTTCTGTTTCCTAAGCTCACACACACACACACACACACACACACACACACACACACACACACACACACACACACACACACACACACACACACACACACACACACACACACACACACACACCCCAAGCCCTCACTACTGTACACAACGACAGAGGCAAAGAGCCACCGGGCCCATCTGTATTTCACAGAGCCAGTCACTAGAGGAAAAAAGTTCCTAGGCACGGTTTCTCATTAAAGGAATGATGGCCAGTGCTGATCAGACCCCAGCAATGCTGCTACATTAAAAGATACCGTCTGTTATCGCACTGCATTCAAGTTAAACTGGAATCAGAGGCCTGGAGGACATCACTTTGGTCTCCAAATGAGTATGAAGATAAACCGCATCTTAGTGGTTCCAAAATGAGATAGTAGTGAATTGAGATTAAATGCTCATCTTGTACAAACATGTTTTTACCGGGGCAGAACCTTTTTATAAATTAAAAAAAACACTCAAACTGGAAATAAATTGAGTGGAAAAAATGTAAATTCAGATGGAGGTTAAGATTATGCCGCTAATACATGCCATAAAATCCACCAGTGACAATTAATGGCTACCAGACACAAAAATTGTGTTCATATAGAAAACATCAAGCAAACAGGAGCTATAGCCAGAGAAACTATTTGACAGATTGTAGTAGATTGTATTTGGTGACAGAATTGCATCTTAGGTGACCCACAACAGCAGACCAATATTTCTCAACAAAAGAGGAAGTTTGAGACAATCTTTGCCCTGAGGGCATTTGTATTTATTTAAGTTATTATACAATATGGTATTTCAAGTAAGAAAATATAATACATCAGCACAATATTTCTTTGAAAGTAAAAAGCATTGGCGAAAAAAACAATGTTTTGTGCAGTTATCCATCTGGTTAGTTGTGATTCGACGAATTGATGGAAAAGCTAGCTAGGATGATGATATATTCAGGTTGATCAAGGACTCCTTGTTTCACAGGCCCACCCCCAACAATTTTAAAGCTCCCAATTTGGATAAAAGGTTCACAGTATGTTCATCTTGTGATAAAAGCTACTGTAATTATAAAAAACAGGCACGCTGTGTTTTAAAATCAACACCTCTGCGTGGCTATGGGGTCACTGACGTCGTTTCAATCACATGACAAACACGGCTTTGAATTTATTAGTGGGAATGGGAACAAAAGTCTTGATTTGAATCTAATGGGATTCATTATCTAGCAATGAGCCTGCAGACATGCTCATCTGTGGTGTGCGCCCAAACTATTACTCCAACTCCAATTGAATTCTCACAAACTAAAGGGCCACTCCCTTGACTCATAATCCTTGTGTTTACAAGCGCATTATAACAAAGGGATTAAGAAGGCATCATAATTAAAGCCACATTGAGTCGATGATGCAATGGGATAACCTGAGCTATAATGAGACTTGTTTGCCCTAAGAAGATTTCCTCTTTTTCATACATTTGTCACATACATAAGTCTGCACTTCAAATTTAATCTATTTTTTTACATATATATATATATTATATATTTTACGTAACAGAAAAGCTGAGGATGACTGCTTTTCAACCGCATGCCATGAAATATCCATTTTGTCAAACAAGATCCTCAAGATCTTCATTGTCACATATATCTATTACGAAGCCAGAAAAAAACTCTTGAGGCTACTCCTAATGGCCATGACGAGCGGTGAGGGAAGGGTCACTCTCTGCTTGTTTATGGTTGGCTTCCAAGACAACTTGATGTCCCTGGAACAACTGGCATCGTGTCCCACACATTCGGCACCATCTGTCAGTCGTGTCATCGGAACAGAACAAGATGTAAGTGTGAATGATTCAAATGCATTGCTGTAACAGCATGGAGCCATAAAATTGCCGGTCTGGTAAATCAAGATCTGTGGCAAATGTAGATCTAGTGAAAAAACCAGAACCCTCAGGTAACCTCAATCATAGCCCAACACATTTTGTTATTTGTATTAGTCTTTGCTGGGCGGTCGTGAGAAGCATGTGCTCAACTGTTTTGTCATTATTACTGTTTTTTTATTATTATTACAGTTGCGAGCAGATTGTGGGCTTGATGAAATATAAATTACCATAGCTCAAGCCTCACCTCAAGAAACATAAATTGCAAAGTCTGTATGGGGATTCTGCCATGAAGAAGTATTTACCACCTTAATAAATTGAGGTGGAAGAAAATAAGCTCTCATTTGTTTCTTTCAGCATGATGCAATAAGCAAGAAGCAATGATGTCCCTAATGTCCCTTTCTGTGGAATGATGCACGGTATCATAGAACAGGTCTAATTTGAAATATGACATCAATGCATTTCCCAAGACATGACTAATCTCCCTGAAAGCTGTGCGGTGTAAAAACAACCCCTCATATGCAAGCTTCCTAAAGGGATGGGGAGGCGTAAAATGTGTGGAAGCATAAATAGCCCCCAAAAAATAACCAGGAAACAAAAGCGTTGAATGTGTGGAAGTATCAAGCTACAATTAAGCCACTTGTGATAGATTGCAGGGCAAAAGTCTTTGGATGTGGAAACATTTTGATATAAACATCCATTAAGTGTGTAAGTAAACACAATAGAGCCATGACTGAGGAAGTGAACGGGACTCATTTAGGGAAGCAATAAAAATATCGCCCCCCCTGACTAGAGATATGCTACCATTAGACATGATATCATGTGCAGGTTTATAGACATTACATTAGGTCATATTCAGAGTGGTTTGCTGCATCATGGACATTGGACATGGACACATCCTGTGCAATAGTACAATGAGGGACAATTTAAGTGTTTTGATTCTGCTACAATTTAAAATTTTATTCAGGCTTTTATTCTCTAAATATCGGTCATTTTTATGATCAAGCTCAAAATGCACCCCAAACGTTTATTCACTGGATTCAATGACAAATGAGCTTTAAGTTTGTTAACAGGAAGACACAAATTATTACATTTCATCACATTATGCTTTTAATGTTATTAGTTTGAGGCTACAAAACATCCGACACTATTAGTAGGCAAAGGACCAGACAGAAAAGCCGATGGTATGGCACGCTGCAGGAAGCTTGTCCCTCCCACACTAGGACAGAGCAGTATAAGGAGAGCGAGAGGCAGTGTCTGCCGGGAACAAGGAGGTAGCTGGAGCTGCCTCCTGGGCCTTTCAAGCTGAGGTTCCTAGCTCTTAAGGAAGGTTAATTAAGGGGGAAGCCACGTTGTCACCCAACACCATGAGGGCTAGACCTCACGCAAGGACCCGACTACCGCGGAGAAACCTGCGAAGTCCGAAGAACCGCCACCCCAACCCGGCTCAGCCTATTTCTGTGTTGGATGACGCAGGACTAAAGCTGCATTTGACAATGCTAGAATTATCAATTGTGTATAAAAACCACTGATAATAAAGGAGACAGCTGACATCTCTGCTCTGCGGGTATGGAGTCAGGCATAAGAAAACATAAATATACAGTATTTAGTTTAATCGTAATATTTTGTTGGCCTGTTGGAATCGCTTTAAGATTGTTCTCGATTTAAAGTACCCATTGGTTCCCAGAGTTCCCAGAGTGACAAAAAAAAATGTATGCATGCCTGAAAAAAATCAATATCAGCAATCCAAAAAGGGTGAAATATTGTCCAACATTAACCCTTTTGCAACAAGCTATGTTGTTTTACAAGCAGATCTGGTCTAACTCAGCCCCCCCCGGTGCGCCTCCATCTGTGTGCTGGTGTCATCGTCTGGCACTGGAGTAGTCGGACATGGGCTGGCCGCGCTCTTTGGTGCGCGCGCAATCAAAGGGGCACAGTTGGGGGCTCACAGCTTTTGTCCCGCGAGACGCTTTTGCACACGATCGCGGTGGATCCACAAAGCACATAGTGAATACAATGACGACATCAACCCCCGCAGAGATCACATGTGCCCAAACAGCTTCTTTGTCTTAGTAGCACCCCTGCTACCGCTCACTCTAGTACCTGGTTTCCTAGTATAACAAACTAACTGCGCTTTAACAATTGCGTTTAGCAGAAAGAAATAAACAAACGAAAAATGACTTGTAGCACTTTATCGAACCAAAAACCTTTTCACAGAATATAGAAAGTGTTATGAAATGTCTGTTTCAGCCCGGGGTAAACAACATGTTGGCATGCATTGGAGCTCAGCCTGGAACACTGATAAATACTTTGGAAGAGGCCATGTGTTTATGTGGATGCACCTCACTCTGCTCAAGACAGCACTCCCAAATCCACAGGAAGGTAAACCAATAAAGCCCTGCCAGTGCGGCGACAGGGAGAGCAGCCTTAATGAACACCTCCATATGCTCCCGGCCCCACGGTGACGCTCATTTCACCTCGCACTTGTCTGTCACTAGTAACAGAAATTCAGACGACCCAACTCTGACAGTTCTACCCCATGAAAGTAAGTACGGTAAAAGGTGAAATCCCCACAAACTTAATTTTGTTGTGTGTGTTGTTAACTTTCTTGTGTGTGTTGTTTGACAATGGCACACCACATCATTAAGTCGGGATTAAACCTGATGTGCTTCAAGTGTCAAAAGTGCTGAAGTGAATAACTACATAGTAATTGTTTAGAGCCTTTCAGATGAAAGACGGATCAAAAAGAAGATAGATTGGTTCAAATCATCCTATATTTATATATAGGATGATATTTATGCATTAGTATTTAACATATTTACCCAGGCCTTTAGTCCTACAAAGCAGGGCATTGCATAAGGCTGCATATAGAGGCATGATGCTGAGCTGATGCTTCATGACAAGCAGTTTCTTACAGGCTTTCATCAAACATCAAACAGCCACATGTTCCTGGGGGACTAAAATAACTCCTATTTTACACACTTCCCCTGTCAGACTGGTGACAGCCCAGGTCAACCAATTTCATGTTTGGCCAAGGGCCACATGCTCACCATGATACCAGTTTGTATAATGCATGCCAATATAAAACAGACCTTGGCAATGATAATGTACACATATCAACCCTGTTGGTGGCAAAATGTTCAACTGCACCAAAGAAAGTAAAACCGTCAACAACAAACCCTGTGGTAATATCCCCAGGTTTTTTATTTTTTGTGTATTTCTAAGAAGCTTTTATTCAAGTCCAACCCATGTCTCAGGCTGAAGCCTGTGTAGCCTGTCCATGGGGTGGCCTGCCACCGATGAAGGACAAGGCCAATAATTGCTGACCAGGATCAATACTGCAGTGCTTTGGCGATGTGAACCCTGCAGAGTTGCTAACCTCTGCCCAGTGCCACAGCGACACTCGCTTGACCACCAGGGCAATTATTGTGCAGCTTTCTCGTGTGATTCTTCAATTGCTGGCGAAAGAAGGCAGCAGACAAACCTAACGACCTCAGTAACACAACCAAAGCCTTGGCTCCGAGGCCCTAGTCCAGGGTTGTGTATTAAAAGGTGCCCAATGCCCAGGCGCCCTGAGACCTGCCATCCTCTAAATACCCTGAAATGTTTTTTTACACATTAACACACAAACATGTAAAACATATGAAGGACTTAATATTATTTTAGCAAAGACATATTTACAATAGCAACACGCTGAGGTGAACAATCTAAATGGCTACGGGACGCAGATCACCACCGCCATTTTTAAGATACTGCTGGGGCCAATAATATTATTTCAGAAACCCAATTATATGCTAATTTCTTTGAGGGCACTTTTGGACGGATAAAGCATTTCCCTATTGCAGCACTTTACAAAACGGTGTAATCCTCTCTGCTGCTCGCCGCGGCAAATGTGAATTACCATTTGCACCGAGGGAGCCTGAGTGTCAAAAGAGAGAATATTTTCCAGCCCCAGAGTTCGGCAGTACGTGGTAACGGTGTGCATGCGGCGTACACACATTGAATGGACTGTGTGCGTGGTTGGTGCAGGTGTTTCAGTGTGTTGAGTGACACTGTGTGACGACCAGCAGCAGCTCTGCATCAACTTGGTTACTCACATTAAATTTGATGATGTCATAGATCAGGTAGCGGGGGACAGGCTGTCCGTTGACTTTATCAATGATCATCTCCTGCAGGAGGAAAGGGGAGAGAAAACGCCCGTCAGCATTTGCCATGTACACATACGGACATTTCTATTTTCCTGTAAAATTCCTAAACTTAAGGTTATGAGTAACTTCGCAAGAGTTAGTGCCCTGCTCGTATTATGTGACACAAGCATGAAATTATTCAATCTTATTATTATGCATTATTATTTATGTGCCTATTCAGTAGGAAACAAACTGATTGCCTCTTTGGCGTCTTGGAGTCCCTCTTATATATGCAGTCTTGAAATAACACATTTTTTACACGTGTAAAAAAACGCTTTCCATGAATGAATTCATCATGTGCACTACAAAAAAACAACAACACTATACACATGCACACAAACAGATAAGGCAAAAACACATAATACAATTCCTAGATGATCCACAATATCATCGCAGATAAAATAGGCGTGATCACGTCCCCCATGCACTGAGAGCTCCATCCATCCCTCTGTCTCAGAGAGCGGTCATACAGAATGGAAACTGACAGGAATCAGTAGGGGCTGAACGCACTCACGGGGGGGGGGTCTGAAGATGCCTGCGGCAGGTGAGGTCAGCAGTGAAAGGATGGCAAGCAGAAATAGCACTGCATGTATTATGCAACAACCACCTCCCGTTCCCGTTCCCCCCCCCCTCCTCCCCATGTCTTCACCAGATGAGAATCAGGTACAGCTGATGCGGCAGGAGGTCTCAATCACAGCCCTGTGGGATGTGTTTCAACATCCTGCGCAACTGTTATGCAAGCTGTGAGGCGAGGCAGAGACGGGCAGCACAACGATGCCTATACAGCCTGTTGGCTGCATTGCCGTGGAGCTCTCCCGCCGTCCTCCACACGTCAGGGCGCTCAATGGGTCTCGTTGCACTACTATGGGATCGATAGGCCGACGACCCACCGACCCCTGCGGCCCGTGTGACCCTTGACGACGCACCCAAACACAGGGCTGATCCACAGTGGCGATGGCCCTGTGGTTTACGTTGACATCTCGGACAGAAGATGGTTAAACAAACAGGACGACAAAAGGTCTCCCCGTTGGCTTGTGTGGGCCATGCGACAGGGAGCATCGTGGGTCTTTCCTATAGCAAGGGGCCACGAGGAGGACAGGGAAGAGCAGAGTTGCACCTGAACAGCAAGCCGTGAATGTCCACAAGTGAAACAGTGTTAATCTCAGCTCCCCCCTGCGGCTAATTACCCACACTATTCCACCCCATCACTTCAAAAGACAATGCATGCTTTGCCATTACACAGTCTGCCTGAGCAGGAAACAAGTTATTAATACACATGTATTAATACCGGGGGGAGTAGCCTGTGTAGCCTATGTGTTATACCAGGGCGACGAAGCACGAAATACGATTTCCCCTTGGTAAAAATTATTCAGTACGATGTTTATTATCCTTGAAGCAACATCTCACCTCTTTTGCATATTTGGCTTCAAATCCATTTTCCAACCTTGCATAAAGATAATATGAAAAAAAAAATGTGTCCAATGGTTTCGTTTGGCCACAGCCTTGAACAAGCCAAGAACGCGTTTCACAATCAAACTTTCCATAGAAAACTATTCCTGATAGTATGATATGGTCACACCCCCGTAGCTTTGTAGCAGCGGGCTGGTGTCTGTAGTAAACAGTTAAGCCTGCTCCTTGGCACGACCAAACATTGCAGTCACAGACTTAACACTGTGACTACGGCAGGATCAGACTCTGGAAGGGAGTTTTTAAATGAAAAGGAACGCTTCTCTGCAAAATAATATTTGTTTGAACCGGAGCATACAGATCAAGGACAAAGCTAGAGAAGTGTCACCAATGGGTACATTACAAACTGATTCAGGTATGTGACATATTCCTGTTAAAAGGCTGATGTAAAGATTTTACATTTATTCAAAACTACAAAACCAATGATCATCAGATCAGATTTGTGAATTTCAAGCTAGTGGGATTCCTCCATACTGATGCATGGCTCCCCAAGATCCACGTAGCCTTAAAGTTAGCGCTTAAATGACTGAATGTGTTCAAGGCTGCTTTAATAAGCACAGAGTTAGATCTGTTTAGTCTAACCCTAGTACGTCGGAGCTGCTGGCATGCGGTTCGGCTAGCACTTGTGAACGCAGCAATCAGGTGCAGTCCAAAACAATCAAACTCTAGTGAGGTTCGATCGGTCTCACCTGGGTTCTCGCAATGAGAACCCAATCTTGACCCAGTCTCAGGAAGTAAACCAAAGCCTGTCTCCTTGGGCATTTGTTGATACGTACAGAAACTTTAATAAGCTGAACATCGTACATACCACGACAGAATCTATATTTTATATTGAACATGCCTACGGTCGGTTTATTATCCTGTTTCGTCCACAACCATGACGGATTATGCAATATTTATTATTAAGCATTCTGCCGACTCCTGAATATCTGGGGACTACTTCAGCACTCCAGTCTCACACAGCAAACACATGATATTGAGGTAAAAACTGCAGAGTAAAAGGTTGACGAAACTCTTACAGCATTTCCAGCTACAGAAGAGTGCATAGTGTACAAGAAATGCAAAACATTACTTCAATAGTCAATTACTGTGATGAAAAGCAGGTGGGAAAAGTAAAGGATGGGGTTCCCAAGGCCTAAGGGGGCGTGGGACATATAACAAGAAGTTTGATGAAAGTAGCCTGGGATCCCACAGGTTCAATATGAAACATTGACAAAGTCTTTAACCTTGGTACTGCATTAATTATTGAGGTACCATGTAATTATTGTGAATTAAACCACAATAAGGGAGAGAGTTGTCGCCACCCACCCACAAACCCCCGCCTCTCCCTCCCCAGACTCAAAGCTCAGGTGGGTTGCCAGGTTGAATCATAACACACAGACCAAAACAAAAACAAACATTCCGACCCCAAGCGGAAATCTCCAAGGAGAACAGCCAGAACTGTCTGTAGCATCCTGGTCGGAGAAGCCAGTATTTCGACTCATGTCTCCTTAAATCTGATGACACATATGGTCATGGAGCACGGTCATTCTACGATTTAGTATTGTCAATTTGTTACGTATTGTACCTTTAAGACCACCATTTAAAAAGGTCCCAAGAGAAAGAGGGGAGTTAACACAAATGTATATTAAATAAACTTACCCCATCTAGTAAGGTTTTGCCTAAGTGGTGGCGGGGGTCCTTCCGGAAGGGGAACTCGAGGTTGGCAATGTGGAAGATGGTGTTGTCTCGGTCTATCATGTGTACGTCGTTCTTGCCGTTGATTAGCATCATGTATCTGTCATGGCACAGAACACAATACATGGTTAAGAAAATCAGACAGCTACTACTGCTGCCAGTGATGACATGAACCCAGGAAGATTTGGTGTCAAAGTACTTCAACCCACCTTCCTCTCTTTTGATACAAACAAGAGGAAGCCAGAGACCATACATATTGAGATTTGATCCAATGTGGTCTTCGCTTCTCTAAAGCGAAGACCACCCATGATGAGATGCAGAAACTGAGGGTTTAGTATGAGCCTTGGAGACAGTAGAAGAGGCGCTTTGAAATGTCACTCCCACGCCTTCTGCTAGCGTGGTCTCGTTAGCGACGGCTCCTATTGTCAAGAGGGTTACTCGCCCCTCGTATATTTTTCAGTTGTCATGTCTGACCATGGTAATGAACTGCAGCAGAGATAGCAAAATAAACAATTCTGGATTGGGCTTTCTGGTTTGAAGGCACAGCATTTTTGGTTGTTATTGGGGAAACAACAATTTAAGATATACAACTGGGGGTGATGTAAAAGGGAATAAACAGACAGGTCACATGCTGCAACAGAAACTTCAGCAGGCATCTCTTAAAATAGCTTTAAAACGTGGAGGTAGCAGTCGTTGCTGCATGGGTTCACGGCACTTAAAGATTTGAAGATGCATCACCTACTTCTCATTTTTGAAACACGTATTGGTATTTCCTTGAATGTTTTTGAACCGAAAAATAGAAGAAATACAGGTACATCTTATTTCATTTCATTTTATTATTCTGGTTCCATAGAAGCCCTTATCAAGAGGTTGGTGCTTACACATATTGAGTACTGCAATGTATTCCTCCCTGATCAATCACTAGCCGGCAGGGCTCGTTTGAACATTTTCAATACTCCAATACCTGTGATTCAATACCAATTCCTCATAAATATAGATATAATTCCAGTCAAGGCCAGACTGATCTTCCATTTGAATTAAAATAGGGAATTATATAAGAATAAAATTAGTTTTTTATGTCAAAGCAAGGGTAGGCAATTTATTTAATTATTTTAAATGTCATATTTATTGAAATTCTCTTTACAACCTAGACAGCACTCAATGACACAAATGCTCAAACCGAAATATTATAATCCGAAATGTATACCACAATTATAATAGGTATCTGTGGCTGTCGCAGCACTGTATTAAGCCTGTCAACTCATTTCATTCAGGTCAAGTGAAGTCTACCTCCACGTACTCTGCCGTGTACTCATTGCACAGGACCGCATTAATCCACAAGACAAGGCCGACCGAGTGTTCAGGGAAGGGGCTTTGGATGTACGCCTGGAGGGAGGGGCGGGATGTTTTCAGTTGGTTACTTTCAAAATCTAAAGTCCCCAAATTGCCAATTTAGCTTTAATAATAATAATTTACAGTCTGCAGGCAAACAAAGTGCCTGTGTCCAATAAATTTGGCTTTAAAGACAGAAATTTACCAGATTGGTCGAATGAATGAGTGATTTGAGCAGCGATAGAAAATGCATTCCATCTAATAAGCAGGTTATTTCTAACCAATTTGTTTTGGTGCGAACACAAGACTGTTTTTCACTGAGGCAAAGTAAACAGATCCTTGAAGTTATTGTGAATTCATTCACCATGAGACCTACTGCTGTCAAAGAGATGTATTTCATGTCACAGACCCTGAGAACAGAGGACAATACATTAATAGCCACAAATTAATAAATGTCATCATTGACGATTACACATGCTCAGGAGTGTGTTGAGCACGATTGCAAGCCTCTGGTTCTGAACCCAATGATACCTTTCAGGCAGTCTGGCTCTTTATCACAAAATACATGCTGAGTGGAACAGGATGGCGTAATGTGGAACATGCTAGTAGCTCCATTACTAAAGGTTAAGCATCCTAATCCACACAGCGTAAAATGAAGAGACGTTAGCCTGCCACCTCATTATGAGCGGCCAGTGCCATACTACAAATGACTATATATATATATTTGATTGCGCTTAAGCTTAAAATGGTGGATCGCTGATAACTTTGTACAAAAGGTTTCCCCTCAGTGTATTGCAAGCCCGCCTGGACTAAATTGACCCCCCCCCCCCCCCCACAGTTGTTGAATTGTTCATGTATTTTTTTTCAGCTCCAGTTACAGTGGTCAGCTGGATTAGAAACAGAATTCTTAACTCACCGATATGACTGTGTTCGCTATGCAATACTTTAAGACACGTTTGATTGCAGAAAATGGCTATTTTCTATGTCCCGATTTGCCAAATCTGCACATAAATCTGAGTATTGACTGTTTTTTGTATTTTATGAGCTTCTGTCGACATTTACCACTTAGTTTCAAATTGGATGTTAGATTATATGTCAAATAAGATTACTCTAATAAGATTAATTTTAATCCTTTCAGATTATATCCTTAACACTGTGAGGACGAATGATGAAGGAAGCTTAAGAAGACTAAGAAGAGTGAATACTCCATTGCATGCTTGCTTTCACCTTTTCCCTCGACCTTAAAGGTAATGTGTGTAGAATTTGGTAGCAACTACTTTCATATTGCAGAGAATTGAATGCTAGTATTTTGTACAGCTATTCCTTAGGGTGCAAGTAGGTATCTCCTTTCAGCGGAAAAGCATTATTTATTATTCATCACCAAGGTCGATTTTTCAGGGCTCTAGCCTGCAAATTAATCAGTTCAACCAATCACAACCTAGTATCTAGGTCATAGTACCCATGGTCCCTGCGTGTATGAAGGCTTAAATTTGGATGACAACGTGATGGAAAAGCCCGTGTGGTGAGCCGATGAACACAGACGGGACTACATAATTCTACCAACTGTTATGATGTGCCAGTATTAACCAGGTCCACTTTTAGAGTGTCCCATCTGGATTGGATCCAGCATGTAAAAGATCAGTGTTGATCTCTTGGTTGATCTAGCACAGCCAAACAGGACTTAAATGAATTTAGTTTATTGTAGAGCAAAAGCTTTGATATTGAATGAAATTGATTGATAGCTTGGATTGAGGTGTGGTCACGTTGTTGATACTGCAGGCATATATGCAAGGCCAAATCGATACTATAGGCCAAAATCGATACTATAGGAACCAACGAAGAGCCATTGTTCAAATATTCTAGAGAAATTACTTGTCCCTGCCTACCTCATCCCCTGGCAAAGGCCAATCAGTTCCCCTCCAAAAGGTTAACCAAAACATTTACACTGGAATAAGACCAAAACCGTAAGGGTGGGAACAAAGAAGATCTTGCTGCAGGCCAAAAAAGAGAAATGACTGTGCCTCTGAAAAATACAGTGGATTGGCCCTTCTAAACGCAATGTGTGAAATTATTGTTCATTGAGTATAACTGAATACATTTACAAGGGTGTGCACTATTTTTGAATAATGGGACACCTCCGTCTTACAATGGTTCCAAATCAATGCGCTACAAAGCTACAATAACAAAAATTGCTACCCTTAATTAGTTTTTCTATTAATTTTGTTTGTGCTTTTCCCTTTTTTCAAGAGATGATTTCTTTCTGGTGCTTAAAGGGTGCTCGACGGTATAGAATTCGAAACACCATTAGCCACCGATACAATTAAGCATTTATGGAGAAGGTCGACAGCGTGTATCGGACGCAAGTGCTCTGAGACAATAAATGTCGTGCCATCCATCACCACACAACATTTACAACAAAGGTTTTTTGTCAATGTTTTGCAAAAATGTTGTAAACGTTAATACTTGCAACAAAGAGATACCAGAAGCAAATTCAAATTGTATCATCTATTGATGTTTTGATTGATAATAGGTGGTTATCTCGTTGTTAGCCAATTATCTTCCATTATTAGGATAATTATTTAGGATAAACCTTCCCACTGAGAGGGGCCGAAATGGGCCCCTAAAAACCTTCCCCTTTATCCCCCTTTAAGGGCGGGCCTGTCCAGTTGGCAGTGTGTAGGACACAAACACACATAATAGAGAGCTTTCATTACATGGAGACACAAGCTGAATTGAGTCCAGGCCGAAAATCTATTTTTTTCATTATTGTGAGATGCTTCGAGTGCGTCCCCTCCACACCCAGGCAACGGTTCAACAGAGAGCTATGTCCGTGACCCTTTTCTCACCTCGCTCTCTGCGACAATCCGCTGCTCGCAAAAATAATTCAGGATTAAACATTGTAGGAGGGGAGACAGACCCCTCTCACAGGGGCCGGTGTGTGGTCACCCTACCTCATGGGGACTACAAGGCGCAATTGTGCTGCTACCATTCAAGTACAGGTGCTTAGATCGTACGCTCATGATCATCCCCCCCCCCCACCCCAGAACAACACTGTTCGCTGTGTGAGTCAGACTCTGCAGTGCCACAGCGGAACAGACTCAAGGAACATTAGAATTGCAATTTGAATATGATTCAATGAGAGAAAACCGACAGAAATCGAATTGGTAATTTAAAACATACCATGTTTAAAACATGGAAATCAAAACAAACATGATTAAGATAATTAGGCCTGCCAAGCTTAGTTCCATGACCCGGTGCAGATACCAAACAGAAACAGCAGCTGCTGTGATGCGTTGTGTTTCTTAAGTAAAACTATTGCACAAAAAACTTTTGTTGAGAGACAACAGGTATTATAATTATATAAACAAATAACAACAAATCATGCAGTTGAGAATTCTACTCTGTGCGAATGGCATACACAATTATTGTACTCGATTTGGTTTAGATTAATCCTACTTATCAGGACTAATTTAGTTTGACATCCAATTGCCAATTTTGGATTCCTAACATTTGTCCCTTCACCGGCGAGAGTCACTCATTGAATACAAATAAGGAAGATGGCAAATAAAGTAGAAAGTATTATTTAAGGATCTCAGCAATAACTCCTAATTAAGCTCTTAGGCTTGAAGTGTGAACTACTACTCACGACTGAAAAAAAGTCAATGTCCAGTTTTGGACAAGACTAATCTGAAAGAATTTTTTTTTTTTTTCCACAAGCCATTTTGTTCTGCCAGCAAAAAAAAGGCGACGATGGTCAAACTGAAATCCCAGCGTTGTGCTTTTAACTGCACCTCGGTGTGACTCTTGAAACAGACAGAAGTGGGTTGGGGCGGCGGTCAGGCAGACTTTGTGGGCTCCGACATCATGCTTGATTACTTGGCACGTGTCGAGTTCACAGTTGTAGGCACAGATGGATGCATGCGTCTTTTGTCCAGTGAGACATTTGACGCATGTTGGGGGGTGAGCTGTACAGTTTCAGGTCAGCATTCAAAGTTCCACCAGCAAAAAAAAAAAAATCTGAAAGTAAAAATTGCTCATGAAAGAATAATTTAGGATGGAGGAAGAATTGACTTTTACAAAGTGAACTTGCTTCAAATAATATTAATCTGGAAGGGCCCATCTTCTGGGAGTCACATGCTGATGATCAACTAGGTTTGTCAATGCAAAGCGGTCCCCTGCCGTTTAATTGGCCAGATACCCATGGCTAACACTGTCAATTGCATAGTATTGGCATACAAAGTGTAGGAAGACAGTAAGTGCTGTCCAACTCCCAGTAGAGCGCCTTTTTAACAGCAAGGGACAAATCACCCTTGTGCCATCTTCACATCTACTTCTGAGACGTAGAAGATAATGGTGGCCACCAAAGAGCCGGCCCGCTTCTATCAAAACGACTCCTCCGGCGTGCCCCTTGATTAATACGAGTGCGTGTCCCTGTCCTCTTGCTGATCCACCCTTTTCCTCAGAAGGTTGCGGCCAGCCTTTCATTTGCCATTATCCACAATTCCCCGTCTGCACGTGCACCTTGGTCCTAATGAGGAGTGGGGCTGGACTGCAGCCCAGCAGCCTGACTGACAGCCCGTTAAGCTCCTTGGGGCACCCAAGATCAAATCCACCGGCGGTGCACATCATTAGTGCCGAGGCCACATTAAGAAGTGCCTCATGGTTAATATTTGTATTGAATAAGGTCCCTTCTTCAAATGGGCAAGAGCTTAATAGTAGCTTAATCTTCAACAAGTCCAGGATGTAGAATGCAAAACAATTATCACAAATAATTACAAATGATCTTAAAGATTGTTAATGATCACGTGAATGAAATTGGACCGACGTTACAGAGATAGCCGTGCTTGCGCATATTCTATTGAATAGGATTATCCCCTTGGGCACACCATTAGGGCATTTGTTTTTCAGTTTGAGATAGTAAATCACTTGGGCAAATAATTTGCCTAGACTTCAGGCTTGCTCAGTTGTGATTATTACTCTCAGCAAGGCAATCGTCCTAGCTGTTCTATTGCAAGCCTATGGAAATCCCTCCGGTGGGAGTTTGGCTGGCACACAAGGGATAGTAGAACACTGCCTTTTAGCATAGCATTCAAGGGGTCTGGGTGTACAATGCTTGCACGGAAAGAAGGATCGTATGGATGGATGTTGAGCAGAAAGTAGATCCAAGATAATATTGACCAGTGGCATCGGTTGGTTCTGCAGCAGATAACCAACACAAATAGCCTGAAACGTGGTGAGTCTGAAATAATTCATATACTGTATAAGGCGTGTAATCCTTCATGTAAAATAAGTCCTACAATTCGGAGGAATTAAAGGAAATACCAAAGAGCTTAACGTAAAATAAAATTATGGAAAAGTGGAAAGCATTCTTATCTTAACGACAATAGAAAAAGCGATTTAGCTAAAGGAAATATGCAAGTTTGCAAAGAGAAAATCTTGCTCGACCACCTTGAAGAAAAGAAAATGTCATTTCATGTCTGAAGCCGCCTCCATAATGGATAATTCCTATATGGAAATTCTTTACATAATCCATATGAGTCAGGATTGGGGTGAGAATTTAAAATGAGGATCCTCACACAGCACACCCTGCAAACATCTACTTTGCAAACACACTAAACTTACATTCAACAACACATCTACTGCACGACCTGCTGTCAATGGTGCTGCTTTTTTCACAAGTAGAGAATATTTTGTAAGATGTAAATATGGACACAAATTGCTTTCAGAAATTGTTACTGGCACTTTCGGGTTACCGGGTAGCTTTTTTACACCCACCAAATTTGATTGTAGGGAGCTAGCTAAAGTGTAAATGAAAAAGTATGGTGTCTAGTGGGGATGTATGCAGGTGTCTAGCCTAAAAGGGCTGTTTTGTTTTCCTGTAATTAACACTTGCTCTCAACCCATTTATTTTAGTGCTTTTTTAATGTGCCCATTTACTGCAAAAGGTTTTTACAAGCATACAAATCTCCCATGAGCGTTCATCATACCAAATGTTCCAATGAGACAAAAGTAAACAAAAGCACTAACACAACCAAATGTATTTACCAAAAGAAACGTATTTCTAAGCTGAACTCACAGTTCTGTGTACCCTACGCTTGCAATCGTGGGGTACACTGGCTGTTGAAGAATAAACAAAACCCTCCGCCTGTTACCGGCCTGATCAGGAGAAAAGTGTGACACGTTGCTGAGCTCCACGCGGACTAGATTCAGGCTCTGTGATGAAGGGATCTTCAGTGGTACATGAATGGGAAAATCCTATGTCTAGAGATGATTACAGAACCGAAACGCCGAAACAAAGGTGTTAAAGTGTGGCCAAAAGATAGGCGATCCCAGGTCAGGTTCCAGTAGCCAAAAACCCAGGTTGAGACCCAGGGTAGCTTGGACCACCGAGTGGACCACCTTGTCTGCCTTACTGTGCATTCACATCAGAAGCGAATTGAGCTGCCAAATCACCGGAAGTCATTTACTTTCTATGGGCAAGAGTGACCAAAGCGACACAAGCGTCAAACACCACCAGCGGCCAATGAGTGCAACATCCATAGTGATTTTGTACCAAGTGATGATAAGCGGGAGTAGAAAATATTTGCGATCTAGAACGTTCGTATTTAAGCGGGAATCATTTTCATTTGCTCTCCATACCACCAATCTAACCAACCAATCGTGTGTAGTCATGATTTGAACAAAACGTTTTTGAAATCGTCACATACACAAACTAATCGACAAAACGAGGGATAAATGACACGGGATACATCTCTTGTCTTTTATTCCTCTATTCCCAGAGCCTGAGGTGAATCATTTTTAATGACACAAATCGTCAGGAATTCATTTAGGTAATGCGGCCCACACAGGACAGTAGCCTACACACAGAGCATGCACACAGAACAAGGGAGACAAGTCTGACTGGACAAACACAAAATACATCACATTCAAACTAGACATGCGTTGATAGGGTCGGTTTAGCTCATGAGCTGTCTTGTAACCGAAAGGTTGCTAGTTCAATCCCCAGCTCCTCCTAGCTGAGTGTTGATGTGTCCCTGAGCAAAACACTTAACCCTAACTGCTCCTGACGAGCTGGCTGTCGCCTTGCATGGTTGACTCTGCCGGTGTGTCAATGTGTGTATTAACCGATGAGTGGTCGCTTTGGATAAAAGCGTCTGCTAAATGCCCTAATTGTAAATTGTATAGATAGATAGACAGATAGGCCTAGATACAGATAAATATGTTTCATTATTTGCCTTGCGGAGCCAGCTAGTCCTGTGCACGTATGCAAAATTAGCCATGTGCGCCAATGTCAATTTGGTGCACATGGCTAAGTGTGCGCCAGGAGTGCGCACACTTAGCCATGAGGGAGTGCCGAATGAGTGCAGATCATGATTTGCAGATGCAGATCGGTGAAACATATTTTAACTAGCCTACTACAGCAAGCAGCGTTTTTTTGTTCTCGGTTCTCGGTTATAATTACATTTTAAGAGTTTTTTTTATCTATATATATATATTGGAGGGGAATCACTGTCCTACTTGCTCTCTAAGCACTTTATCCAACAAGCAAAACCGTCTCTGCAATATGGCCAAAGTGTATTGGAGTTCACTCTTTGATATGGCTGTCTGTACTAAAAGCATACGGCTCCTTTAAATGCGCCTGCAAAATGTAATTGTGCGAACAGCGAACAAAAATATTTGCAGCAATACTTTGAGCAACCAAAGCGTCTTTGCAGCTTAATTCGCTTCTGATGTGAACGTACAGTTAAGCTGCCCGCTTTAGATAGATTTTCACAGATCTGCTAAACTGAATGGTGCCACATTTGTATTATAAACTGATCAGCATCATTCACGTGGTTGGTACAGTTCTCCGTCCCCAGAGACAGGTCACGCTTTGATTTTTATAGATGTATTATAATCATGACATATATGTTATTAGCCTATATTATAGTATATCATATAGGCCTATATTCTGTATATTCATTGTTTTCATTGTGGAAAGTGAATATCTTTTCTAGAGGCGGATGGTCATTAAATGCTCAATTCTGAAACAAATCACAGATGGATGATTGCCTGTCATTTTCCCATCATGAAACTGCGGAGGGAAAACAACAACTACTAATCAAGAAAGTGATTGGCACAGAGGGAGTGAGGTAGATTGACAGCACCAAATTATATTGTACAATGGCGAGAAACTATGTTATTTAGTTATACCCGACAGCAATTTCATGTTTGCCATTTTCTGAGGATTTCTTAGATGAGGTCACTGATATATCACATAAGGGATGGGGGGGAAGAAATAGTCATATAGGAATCAGGATTCTTTGCTTCAAGAAAATAATCGTTCCCCAAATGGCATTGTTATCTGAGTGGAAGCCTAATAATGCTACCGTCCTAGACTACAGATAATTCAACAAGAGTTAATCTGCATGTTCTGTTAAATATTCATTAAAATAATGACAGCGGACCTTTACAATATGAACCCCAGTGCGCTGAAGAAAAACAATTATATTAAGAATACTTGCACAGTCCCACACACACGAAATAACCATGTGCACATTTTACCAAGGCACAACAAATTAGCCTTGCTCCATAGCTTTAAACACAAATTGTTCAAAGGAGTCGGAATTATTCAAATAGGTGGCACAAAAGGGCATATACCGAGTGTGCCGTCAAGTGATAGCGAGCCCTGCTCATTCATCCGAATCCCACGGTGGTTATCAAACAAATCCCATCTGAGCTTATCAGGGGGATTCTGGTGAGTCGCGGCCCGGCATGAGTGAGAAATAATGGCTTCATGTCCATACATCTATCCGTTACTTGCAGCCTGAAAAGCATTTCCCTCTCTAATCTCATTGTTTCTCACGCTCTGGAGTTCCATGCCGTCATCTCTCCTGCACCATCCCTTGCTCTGCCTGGTGTTCTCACAACCCCTAAATCTTTTTTTCTTGCGTTTGTTCTCCGGTCCACTTACACAGTCTGTCTCTCCCTCTCTTTGTCTGTGGTTGGCTCTCATTCCTCCTGCTTTTACCCACCTCTTGACGGCGATAACAAGCCTTTCTTGTCAGATAACACTCGAAATAGCAGGAAGAGAATATGGGCTGCCATGGGTGAGGTAGAAGGGGGAAAATTGTACCTTAGTTTCGTTTTCTAACGGCAGCTTTGCAGAAAATGATCATTAATGCAAATGTTCAATCTTGGACAGGAGCCAGATTTGCACTCTCCGCGTCCTGCCCTGCCATCACTAGACATTAAAGAACTGAGTGTAAAAATACACAAATTGACTGCAATCATTAAATATTCAGCAGTGCCAAGCGTTTTTTCTCCTGCCCGGCAGACAGTAGATCGCAGTAGACTGACTGATCAGTGCAGCCAAGAGTCCCTGGGTTAGGAACAGCGTCGTTAGCACTCTAACCGTTCTGGTCGTCGTTGTTGTTGTTGTTGCTCTTCTTCCCCTCCAGCTCTCTATCCAGATCCACCCCTTTGATGGGTGGCTTTGTCGGGGGTCCCCGGGCATGCAGATTGGGGATCTGGACGCCAGCTGGACGATTGGTCACCACCCTTCAAGCCAGCCCGTTTTAATCCACTCCAGGATATAAACGTCCACCTTTTTCATGTGCTTCCATGAGCATGCTCGCTCTCTTATTTACTGAACAGCACATACCTTTGTACCAGAGCTTTAGTCACCGGCATAGCCGGTGTATGTTATAGTCATCTCTTTTTATTTCATTTACTTCCCAGATAAGATCATGCTATAGGGAGTCTGGTTTTGTCATTTTAAGTGAATTGATTTGGCACCCCCTTCGGTTCTTCCCTTCCCCAGTGTTGCTAATGTTGTTCACATTCAATTGTCACAGCCAACATTAAACCATTTTGATACACCTTTAACTGTTCCTACCATAGTCTTGTTGAGATTGTTTACCATCTGCAGGTTTGATATTCATGTCCCATTTACCACAGACAAAATCAATTAGGGTCGTAACACTATCGCTCCAACATGGAGAAACTATCAAAGCACAATTGCCTAAAAACCCAACAGCAGGAAAACCAACGCAGTGTGCCTTTCATTCGCCTGAGGACTAGAGCAATAGGACCTGATGGGGACATCAAGTGAACCAATTGGGCAGCGCGAAGGTAAACCACTGACTCAGAGAAATAACAAAGTAGGGTTGTTGTTGGTATTCTTACTTGACAAATGTAATCCTCGAAATGCAAACACTCGTAGTTAACAGACACTTAATTATTACATTATCATCAATCGATTAGTCAAATTATTATTAATGCCTTTAGATATATATGCATTCCTTAGTGTTTGGACTAGCACATAGCCATTTGCTTTACTCTTAATGACTATACATATTGTGTACATTTCAGTACACAAAAAGGATTCATGCCCCTAAAATAGCATTCATTGTACAGGAGAAAATGTTTGTGATACACTCAAAAGGTTACACTTGGCTGGCCAGGCACTAATGCCACCTCAGAAGGCCTAACATCATTTGATATGTTTCTTCAAATCGGCCGATGTTCAGCATGGATTTATAACATTACATTGGGATCATTAAGGCAAACATACAATCCATTTATGTCTGCATGATAGAAACAATCATCTAGGGCTGACCCCGTTTAAGAAATGCATTAGTCGACAATCCATCCCGACAATCAGTTGATGATAGTCACATGTGTGCTGATAAAACGTAACCATATATTTAGATTCTAAATTTAAGTCTACTTAACATAAGGGCTGCACGAATTACCCCTTCCAAATCTCCACAAGTACTCTTTGAACACGCATCAAAAGTCAGTTTTAATATGTATAATATATATATGTATAATATACATATTAAAACTGAGTTGGGCTGCTGCCCGACTGGTCTCCTGGGCAGGTACACCCCTCCGCTAGACGCAGTGGGACTCACACCGCTTATCACGTCTACGGCCCCCAGCGTCAGCTCGCTGTCACTCGGAGTGTGCCTATCTGTTGAACATCCAATAACCTTCCCCAAGTACTTTCAACTACATAAGCTGCGATTGAGATGCGCAATTCTATAAATACACAACCACACACCGATGCGTTGCTGCTTTGAATGTTAATTTCTGTTTTGACGTCAGGCTGATGTTTGCGGGCGGCCATGAATGTAAAACTTGACAAACGCTCCACCTTCCCGGGCCAGCCAGTCAACATGGGCAAACTAACTCATTTTAGCATCAATAGCAAAGAAACCTGGGAGACTATAATAACAATGAAAGCACATTCTCATAATCAGACAAAATGAGAACACTGTCTCAGCCCTGAGAATAATTAGTCGACGAGTCAAGTATGAGGAGTCAGCCCTACAAGCATAAACACAATAATAATAATAAGATATTACATGAAAGCAGTGTTTATGCTGAAGAGAAACACTTTGTTGGTCAAGCCCTGTTTTCAATCAGCCAGCCGTGAAACCCAACCCACCTTGTGCCGTCTGCCTTCCAGCTGACCTTGTAGGGTTTCTGTTCCAGAAAGCGAAGGTTGCGCCTGTCCATGGAAACTGGCTGAGCACCCGGAAACCCGCTCCTGGCACCCGTGAGGACGTGCAAACACACACGAGCACACACACACACACACACACACACACACACACACACACACACACACACACACACACACACACACACACACACACACACACACACACACACACACACACACACACACACACACACACACACACACACACACACAGCTTGTGAGTTCAGCGTCGACTCAAAAGCTTTTATCTTTTTGTATCTCGCTGAGTGATGCGTTTACAAAAGCCATTACAAATTAAAACAATGGGCGAGATGAAATGTAACCAACATAAATGCACAACTGCCTTATGCTAATAATTGAACCTCAGAGCATTGTTGAGGCAGTCTCCATCGATGTAGGCAGTGTACACAGGGGAGTGCTACACAATAGCCTTGCAGGCGCAGAACTCAAATCAATTCTTGCCACCCATCAACAGCTGCAACTTGTTTTCATCAGACTCGGTTTGTAACATGATGATTAAAATGGCACGTTAATCCATCTCAGATTCAAAATGCGTTGAACGTCAATCAACCGGTGTGGCACTTTGTGGTGACCCAAACACATTTGAATGCAACGGGCAGAGCGAATTCATGAGAAAAGCCCTTGTGTAACTATGAGTGTTGGTGGAGACGACGGGAGTGGATTCCTCACTTTTCCCACTCTGCAAACTCCTGACACTTCCTCTGGACCTCTCCCAGCTTGGGCTGCGTGGTGAGCTGCGTCACTCCCTTCACCGCGATGCCTTCCAAGAACAACGCTCCCTGTGGGGGTTGGGACAGAGCCAGGGTTGGATCAGCGCTGCACCTACGAAACGTTAACCCATCCTCCAGCAGGCTCCCCGACCCCGTCCGCCCACCAGAGGGGGAGGCTTTCTCCTGGGGTCTTTCCCTCAGCCGCTTCCTATGTTTGCAGACACCACTGCTTCCCTCTGGCATGCACACATGCAATGTGTATTGGGATGCCTGCTGAAACAGGCTAGGTCAAACCAGCCACCTTCCTGGGTTCCCCCTGAGCCAGTGGGTGTTGACAACAGTTATACACCACTATAATGGAAAACATTTGGGGAAGGAAACAAATTGATCAGGTTTTCCCAGAGAATAAAGTGTAGTGGAGAGGGGGGAAGTGCTCCCGAAAGAGCACCAGGCGGTCGCCTTCATTTGAATTGTCGATACAAATTCTGTCACCCATTTAAAAAATAATGAATGTGCATTATTATCCCAAAAAATAACTGGATATAGAGACTTGGAGCTAGTGTTTATACTTGTGGGTTGGAAACAGATTATGAAAATACACCCCCCAAAGTTACTCCCACACCTGTGGAGGAGCTAAACTATGTGCACATATCAGATTTACAGGCACGATTTTTCAAGCATGTAAGCAAAGAGATGCCTTGATTGTTCAGAAAATTGGCAGGTTTGGACTAATATCAAAATAGTCTCATACAGAGGCAGGCAAAGAGGAATCATTTCTAGCAAACTACACTCATATTATAGCCATTAGATCATATATCTTTAACCTAGCACCTTGAATACAGCAATTACATTTGGTCTACATAATAACCGAGGGAAAGACATAATCATTTTGACAAGAGAACAAATTCCTCGCAAGGAAATTTTTCATGTTAATCAAATGAGATATGATCTAAACCTTGACGGGTGAATTCTCTGCAACAGCGCTTAAAAAAAAAAAGACAGCCAATCCGAACCAGCTGTGCATGTGAGCCTAAACAAACGATATTAATGGGATAATTCGTGGTCAAAGTCCATGGGAAAGCAGTCTGAATCGGCAAAACAACGCCACGGTTGGGATAAACAGATCAGGACTCAAGGTCAACCAACTCAAGTTAGTCACAATCAGAAATGAACGTAGCACAAATCTAAACTCAATGACAGACATCCTCTTCCCATCCTCCCCTCCTACAGGTCACATGTCACGTGTCACTCACCACTTTCAGCCGCTCCTTCTTGCGTTTGCCGGGCGCTGACCCCGAGGAGCAGGCGGCCGGGTCCTGGCCGATGGCGTTCCCTTCGTCGTCCACATCCCCGTTGCCTTCGTCTTCGTCAAAGCACCACTCGGGCAACTCGGGGGCAGGGGGCGCGTCCTCCACGTCGCCGTAGCGACGGAACAGCTCCTTGAGGTACTCGCCCTTGTAGATCCCTGGAGCACGGGATAGGGTGAACGCCGCCACGGCAGCCTCCACACTAGTAGAGATCGGGAAAACGGGAATGACGGAAGCTGAAATACCCCTCATGGTCTCGTTTAAGGAGGACTTCTGTTCTTATACTATCAGAGGCTATCCGGTGAGACCAATTTTGGGTGCATTGGATAGAACTCGTTCACCTAATGGCTTTATTGGTTACCCCTTATTTCCACCGGCGCCTCTTGATCGTCACCTTTGCCTCCGGCAGGGAAACACCGCTGCGGTATTAATCAAACCGAAGGTTTGCCATTGCCAACTGTCAAAACTCAAAGATCGCAAGCCTTGATTCGCAAAAGCAAACGCGAACCTCACCACTTTGACTGAAAAATGATGACCTCATCCTTCATGCATTGATTGTTTTCAACACACAAAGAAGGGGGTTTGTTGACATGACGCTCACGGCGATGCACCACAGCATATTCAGTGTTTTTCTGTCTGTTGTTTAGTGCCCTTTGTTGCGGTCTGACTAGGGTGTCGTGGTGTGTAGTGGAAGTGGGGCCCTTTTCGTTAACAGGAAAGGGTTCTCTATGAATTGTGGCTGGAGTTTTTTTTGTTTTTTTTGAGTGAGTGACTTATGCCGGAGATTGGGAGCGAGGGGAGCTGACTGGCTCACCATCAAAGTGTACTGCCACAAAGGAACAGGGGTCACTATGGGATGAATGCAAGGCGGCCCACACTCTAAACTCGAGTGTGCTGAAGTAGATTATGTGGAGAGGGGAGGAAATGGGTGGCATCTGAAGACAAATAAATAACAGAGGGTAGCCCTTGACATCGTTCCAAACTCGAGAACACAAATCCCGGGCTAGTGATGTCAACATCTCCCTGATTATTTTGCAGAAACAAGAGTTAATGTTGCAGTCTGTGATATTCTACCAGACATGAAACAGTGCTTTTGCGTTAAAAAATTGCCTTACAGATCCCCTTGGAATTTTTCATTGGGTTACTATGCTACTACATTATGCATGCACAATCACCACCTGCCCTGTAGCTTTGTCATTCTACAACTATGATAAAGAGCCAAGTCATTATGGTGACATAGATTTATAGAACAAGAAGGATGACCGATAGTGTTTGGGAGCAGTGGAACTGCCTTACCTCCAGTCCATCTTGTCTACCAGGTAGGCACAAATCAGGAAACCCGTCCGATTGAAACCATGCGTGCAGTGAACCCCTATGGTAGGGGAACAAATCAGACGGATAAGGAAGCGAAAGGGGCAATGAGAAATGGTGGAATAGTATCAAAGGAGATGGACAACATTGGTCTCACAAAACCCAATTTTCCAGTCACGTCGCTCTCGAGACCTTACGTGCTGAGCGGCTAAATACAAGCACTTACAAATGCGTCAATGACAGCCACAAGATCCAATCCCTTTCCTGATCTACTCGCCATCTTCTAGTACTCAATATGGCACGATAGAATACAAAAAGTGGGCATTATTACCTCAAGAACCCTGTGGTTCTTTCTTGCCGCTTCAAAAAAAATTTGTCGATAACACTTGTGCCTGCGCCGTGACCAGGTTGAGCAAGTGCCTCAAGCACGCTGGCCATTAGGCCTCATTAGATACTTAATAGTCCAAGACGGGAAGACCAAGTTCCCCTTCCATTGAGTGTCTCGTTAAAGGCCCATGTCATAATAACTGTCTAGAAGTGGCTTGTGGACACATTAGGAACCTTGAGCTAGGAGGATTAAAACAAGCGAACAAAAAGGTATTACAAATAGAAGACCTTGAGCACTGTGTGCAGGGAAGGGCCAGTGTGCAAAAACACACACACACACACACACACACACACACACACACACACACACACACACACACACACACACACACACACACACACACACACACACACACACACACACAAGTCTTATATTCCATCTTCTAAAAAATATACTCCTTTGATGTGAAACTGAAAAATACAATCAAACCTAGAAAAATAATTAACTATGCACAGAAGGAAAAGGGGGATAGTTAATGAAAACCAAAATCTCCCTCAGCCACAAGGCACCCCGACGTCACACAAAGCCGAGCTCTGGAACTATGCTGATAAAAGATAATAACAACCTCTGACCGCCCCCCTTGCAGGAAGTGGGAGGATTGGGCGTTTGCCTGGCAGAGTGCCATGCTAAATGAAGACTGAGCGTACATTTAGAGGCCTGGGGACCAAAATGATCGGCCCAGCTGTCTTAATATCCGACTGCCATGCCATGAGGGAAGGATCATAAGAGTGGCTAGAGTGTGTGTTTGTGTGTGCATGCGTCTGTGACGGTAGGGGGGGGGGATTGTGGCGAAAATGACACCCATACATTCTGTGTCGAGGTTCAAGTAATTTAATTTAGCCGATGCTGAGTAGCAACCATCTTTGGTTTGCAGGGGGTTGGGTGGAGCATGGGAGAGGGTCTTTGCTGGAATACAGCGAGCCACAGTGAAAGAGAGCGCCCTGCTGTCCGCAAAGAGAAAGGCAGCTGCAGTAGGACGTGTGAATTACCAGTATGGATGTGAATCATACAGAAAGACTGATCTCAATGTACTGAGGGTCAAACCCATAAGCCATGATAGTAGCACTATCATTCAGATGTGGTACGATGAGTGGGAAACTAAAACACTGAAACATGTATATTGAGTGGCAAAAGATTAACCCTAACCCCCACTAAAACAAGTTTTCAGTGTATCTGGATGGTCATTGAATTTCACGCATCACACTTCTGGACTGGCATACATACTTGATCTGCGTACTGTTTTCTGGTATACTATTAGTAAGCAAGCTAAAGTACGCAGACAAACCACCTGTGTAGCGGGTTTAAATGCTCCATGAATGTTTCATACCATAAGGTAAAATAATGTGTAAATAATTATTAAAGTCTAATGATATTTCATATTTCCTTATTAGTCATCAAGGTTGCTGGTCAAGGGATTGAATGGTTATTATTCACATTGAAAAGGTTTCTTTGGATAAGGCATAACCTGTTGCAATGCATTGTAGGTTATTCAAGGGACTGATCCATAGCTTGCACTGAAACAAGGAATTTTGACAGAAACCGTATGGCAGACAGGTACCTTAAGAATACCTATTTTTTTTTGCATACTATGGGTTTATAGGATTTTGTACCTTGTACATACTAGTCTCCCCTTTACTATTCTAGTATGCAATTTTGGGTGCAGCCAAAGCAATTGGTCATTCTGAGCGAAGGAGAAAGTGATCCTGCAGCGCCCTCTAGTGAAGTATAAACTCAACAACAGTTTACAGACTTCGCAGGTCAAATTAAATAAATAATATGACTAATATTTTGTACAACGGCAGAATTATGCCGTTTAGTTTCCAATAGTTTCCTTACCAATCAGTTCTGTGGGGTTCTTCGTTATGAAATGCTCACACAGTGTGATAAACATCTCTGTGGTCTCCTTTGACGGACTTTCTCCATGGCTAAAAATATTAAAAGGATGGAAAGGATTTGTTAAAATAAATACATGAAATAGAAAAAACTAATCAGCTGCCCAGAATTGGTGAGCATTTATTTCTCATACCCTTTACACTGAAGTTTCACATATTTTATGCCATCTTTTTCAATGTCATTGCGGTCATAAAAGCGGGTAGTGTTGGTCAAATCCACAAGCAAACCCATCTTGACCTGAAAAGAAGGAAAAAAAAGATGTTATTGTTTATAGACAGAAATAGGAATAAGAACAAGCTAAATAATAATCAAATCCCACACTGCATGAACCACACTCACACACTTGACACTACGTCAAGAGAAAGGCCCCTTTTAAGAGAACATTTGATCAATTTTATTCATGTTGGCCTTCAATTGTTTTTCATCTCCAGTTTATGTATACTGTGTATTTTGAGAATAGCTGCAGTCATCAAGAACATTTGTTCATCTTACCTTGAGGCTCTTTAAATAGTTTGACAGCATGCTAGGATGAAACCTATTCTCCTCTTGAACTTTGTCATCATATTTGGGCCCCAACATAGTTTTCATCGGCAGGAACTTTGCTAAAATTGAGTTGAAATAAATATGGTTAAAAAAATATCCCAAAGACTGCAAAGAAGGTAAGAATACATTTCAAATACAAATGTATTATTTAAATATATACCTATTTTTAATAGTCATAGGCCTTTCACAGGGAAAAACAGATTATATGACTTCCAGTGACTATTACAACTTGCAGCAATGATTGTCTATTGAGGTACTCTTTTATTATGGTATTACATTGAATTAACACGTGGAAATGACAAAGCACCATTAGATTACATTGTAATAATAGACGCGGGACAAAACGTTATGTGCTATGTGTATGTATGTATGTAACTAGGTTCTGTCACTCTTCAGTGGTGGTGGTGGGGGGGGGGGGGGGGGGTTAAAAACAATAACATGCAAGGGGTCCATGCCTGGCCCTTTGACACAAAGCTTCATCACTGTGCCTACGTGCAAGCACAATCATAAAGGGTCACATTAGGATGTCAGGGAGTGTTAAGTGCAGCCGTTACAGACTTGTGTGAAGACCATCCAATGGGTTTGTTTTGACACGTGATTTCACCACGACAAAATGGCTAGCTGAGATTCTCTCCGTGCTTCTGCCAGTGACGAATAATAATGAGAGAACAACCCCTCTGAATAATGTTTTGTCAAACAAAAGCCAAACAGGCACATCGTGTCAGCTTCGTGGTGGCCATGGCTCGCATTCCCCGGTGTCACTGGGCAGTTTAAAACACCATGATATTGGCAGGTTAGCTAGTTATCCTTTAGTTGACTCTCACCTGCCACAGGTTGTCCTCTTCTGGGACAACTCCTCCACCGAGGAGGAGGCTCGGTGTGTGACATAGTGTACAGGGGAGTCTGTCGGACCCGTTGATATAGTGTTTAGTACCACGGTTCAGCGAAGCATCAGCAATTATGATCCAGTGGTCGCGACGTATCACGGTTGTCGTTACTCGAGTACCGCGGATCGAGGCCTTGGGTTTATTTGGAGGGTCATGCAGTAAACCGAGGAGCTTCAAAGTTTGTATATTCCTGCGCAAAGCAAAGCCTATGTAGTCTTACAACCCATCACCATCCCACGAACGGCATTGTTTATGTAGTTGTTTGTATTTCTGTGCTGATGTTAGCAGCTAGATAGCATAACGTCAACTAGCCACTGAAAGCCCATTGATAAAGGTAAAGATGGCTAGCTGGCTAACAACTAGCTAGTCTTCTTCATGTTGATAATGTGGAGTCTTTAACCTGCAGACGACTCATTACTGCCCCCCATAGAAAGAAAATGTAAATAATATTTTGTCCATCTCCTATAATTAAATTAAAGTAACAGCCCACTATTCCCCTGACTGTTATTCTCATATTTGTGATCTTATTGTCTAACTCTCATATAAGCAACTGCTAATATAAGATCTATAATCTTAAATTACCATTTTTGTGTTATTGATCAAATAAACCTCGATAAATAAAATGAAATACAAGCGCCGTAATTATCAGGCTACATTAAATAACATTTACCAGATGTTTAGCGAAACAGAATTCTTCATGAGACTAATATTAACTTGTGTTAACTGATTCAAAATACAATAATGTTATATAATAAAGATAGGGCAAATCTGCCCCTGTTAATGCCATTTTATGGGAAAGAAGCGCCAGCCTCCATTCCACCTAATAATAACTTCTTCATCCAAACAAATTACCTCTGGCCAATACGGGCTGAAACTCTTTAAGAACATGCAATGTAAAACACAACCTGCCATGGCTGTGGCTGACAATAATGGGGCAATTTTTCCAGATTATGTTTACGGATTGTCAGATAGCAAAGCAATAGGCCAATAAAACCAAGACGGAAAATATAATGAAAACACTTTGAATGAATTGATGCAGCGGGAATTGCAGAAGCAATGAAAAAATTCCATTACAGCCTTTATGCTATGGCAGTACGGGTATGGAGGTCATCAAAATGTGTTCAGAAGTGTGAAGGCTCTCTGAAGCTGCAGCTGGGCGGGCACAGTGGTGCTAATGCTAAACGCTTTGAATCAAGAGATTCAACTGGTGGAGAGATATTTGGTGTTGATTTGGAAATGAAGAGGGGCAATAGTATGGGAACACTGAGCCATGGGAATATCTTCTGCAGAGTCAGCAATCAGCACCAAGGCAGCCAAGTGTCAGTACAGAGGATCACAATGATATCTTCATAAGAGTAGCAAGAGAAACTCTGCCTCACATACAAACACTCTGTCAGAAAGATTCTCAAGCTATCCACCAATGCAGTGCATCAACTGCCTTCTTCAGCAGGGTATCGCCTAATAATGTTTTTCAGAAGAAGTAGATGCAGGAATGTTTTGGCCTCCAAGCTCCTCCAAAACGGCCTCAAGGCTCCAGCCTCTGCACGGCCCTGCTGAGCGACCTTGAGTCACGTCTGTCTCCACACCAAGCCACCACCTCGCCTATCTGGGAGGCCAAGGGCCACATCTGCCTCCACTAACAACCCTCAGTGTCTCAAGTCGGAACAGACAATGTTAGCATGATTCGGAAGAACTTTGGCTTCAACTGTCCATTTACTACGTTATGCAGTTTTAAGCCTCAAACCAATCAGATGTACCATTAAAACATTTGATTCGGGGCCAAAAATAATTTGAAAAACAGAAGAAAAGGCAAATGTACATATAAGTGAAGGAACCATTCATCCCATAAACCATTGCAGACTTTTATGCAATGGTAACAACCAAATAGTTGTTGCTGACTGCAATCACTGTGTAATAATGTTGCTCGACTTTGAATTCAGTCTCGTATTACGTATTCATTCATTTAACATTATGTATTCCTAGCTTTATGCTTCCAAAATGTAATTGCTGTATAATGTATTTTTGCTTTATTTTTGTGATGTCATTATGTTGTGGCCGACGTTTTCATCATAAATGCATCGGAACAAAGCATGAAAAATGTCGGATGAATAAAAACGTTATTTCATTTGTTCGTAGCTTGAACATTTACATTAGGCATAAGAGCACTAGGTAACAAAAAGAAAAAAGAAAATTAATGACAACCATTATCTTCCCACGTCATACGATGCGTCCCAACTTCAACAGAGGAGCAATATTTATTCATAACGTCAAAATATAACGCTTTGAATAAGAATAATAAGTCAAAGCTAGATCAAACTAATAGTGCATATATTTCAGCTTTCTTTAGACCGCTTCCGTTCAGGATTTTTATTTTATTCTTTTCATACTCGGGGGGGCCAGCGGGGTGCCCAACCTCTGGGTGGGCCGTGGCCCCCATGTGGCTACGCACCTGCCCATACGAAAGGTGTTTGCGGATGCCGGCATGCTAACTACCCTAGCCTGAACAGTGTTTGTGTCTGTCAGCCATTGAAGCCGATTCAGTCGAAGTGTCATCATCATGTTGTTGACATCTTTTGGTTGAGCAGAGTCATGGGCATTTTAGCTTTTTTTAAACATTCTTGCATGGATAAAAATTCTGAAATACGTTTCTGCTGCTTAATTGCTGCAGTCACGAGTGATCAGACCTAATACAGAAGTGAGGGATGGAAGCACTTCCTGCACTTCCATCCTGAGGAGACTCTTATCCACGAAATATGAGAATAATATATCATGACTTTATGTTGTATATAAAACACTCGCATATTAAACCCCCATCAAAAAAAAAAAGTTTTTGGGTAAAAAAGTAGAAAAGGTTTCAGAATAAAAAAGTTTTTTAAAAAAAGTAATTACAATTGTTAAGTAGTCCGCAGCCCCCCACCAGGGGGTGCTAGTGCTGTGACGAGGCAGGCTGCAGCCTCCGCAGCGTCCCACGACACTGAGGTCTGGATGTCGCTTTTGGCTGCGCCATCATCTGTGGTACCGGTTGCCCTCTTGCCTCTTGGTGGAGGAGCCGGTATACTTGCACCAATGGGAGGAGGGGCTCAGGGGCATCCCGCTTGGCCAGCCGGTCTGGATGTCCCTTCGTCTCTCTTGGCTGCCCCACCATCTATGGTACCAGTTGCCCCCTCGCTTCTTGGGAAAGGAGCTGGGGCGGCTCGACCCATGGGTGGGACAAGGGGGAATACCGTCGATCAGCTGGTCTGGATGTTCCTTCGTCACTCATGGCTGCACCACCATCTGCTGTAGCAATTTCCCTCTTGCCTCTTGACGGGGGAGCCGGTGACGCCACACCAATGGGAAGGACCTCGGAGTATGTCTCTAAAGTCAGGGGTCTCAGGGTCCTTCCATGTTTCCCAAGTCTTGCTTTTCCCCCCTGATCCATTCTCTGAGGCTGGCTGGTTTCAGATGCATCTGACTGCCGATGCATCTGGCTGCCAAACCATGTGTGGTCACAGTTGACCTCTTGCAGCTTGGTGGAGCAGCCGCTGCAGTGGCACGACTGGGAGGGAGCAGGGAGCATTGCGCTTGGCGAGCAGGTGTTGTTGCTCCGGCATCCCTCTTGACTGCACCGCCATCTGTGGTAGCAGCTGACCGCTTGCCTCTTGGTGAAGGAGCCGGTCCAGTCGCACCAAAGCAAGGGAGCAGGGGGTCGAGCTCTGAAGTCAGGGGTCTCAGGATCCTTGTAAGTTTCCCCATGTTTGTCCATCTCCCCTGGTCCATGGTCTGCGGCGGGCTGTCAGTGTTCATGTCTGGTTTCAGATGCTGTGTGTTTTTTGCAGCCAGGGTCTTCAGCATAATTGTGAATTCAAAGAAATTACAAATTATTAATTTAAATATAATAAAGAGATTTAGGTTTAAAAATTATTCTACAGATTTTACAAATAGAGTTATAGGATTCTAAATCCATCAAAAAAATGCATTCTACCAGTTTTTGG
Organism: Melanogrammus aeglefinus; assembly: GCA_900291075.1. Classification (NCBI taxonomy): domain Eukaryota; kingdom Metazoa; phylum Chordata; class Actinopteri; order Gadiformes; family Gadidae; genus Melanogrammus; species Melanogrammus aeglefinus. Next base: position 999,671 of record OLKM01000005.1, read on the forward strand.
TGGGCGTCCTGGGGACTGCTTAAAAGTCTTCTTCATCCAGGCATGCTCAAGAGTCGGCCCTGGAGTCATCCTCTTTCGATGAGTCCAAAACTTAAACACAGAAAATAAACACAGGCTCAACATTAAAGTGAAAAAAAGTATGAACACAGAAGCCTTGGGACTTGACCATTTCACCATGTTTCATTTTAACCGAGCGCTGCTGGAAACCATTCAGAGGAGATGGTGAGCCAACTCAGCCACATCGCCGGCCTTGTAGGAGACACAGCCGCTGATCAAACATATTTGATGAGTTCTACTGTGACCAGGTAGTGCACTTCACTGTAGGCGAGGCTGCATATAGTCCAGCAGGTCAGGGACTCTGATGCCCAGAAGATTCTCCAGCCTCTTGGAACCTGGCAGGATCTTCTTCACCGAAATGTTGAGCCTAATATGTTTCAGCATGCCCTCCTCGTCTTCACATTAAACAGCATCACACTGACTTAACATTGTTGATTTCAAATTGTTGGATTGAGATTGTTATTTTTTTTAAGTAAACTGACTGCACCACTTTCTGGGGTAACAATTGCCCCCTTGCCTCTTGGTGGATGAGCCGGTCCAGTCGCGAATAATTAATTAAGGTTTACAAATGATTTTACAGACTCTTGGTAATTCAAATGTTTTGCTTTGATCATTAAGCAGTGTTAATTCTTAATGATCAATCTAAACATAGATATAGTAATATGAAAGACTTTCTAGATCCATCCCCAAATATAAATTCTACCTGTTTTTGGTGGGTTTCCTGGGGTTGGAGACATGCATCCAAGAGAAGTCTTCATCATCCAGGCATGCTCGAGAGCCTGACCTAGAGTCATCCTCTTTGATGAATCCCAACTTTTAAGAAAATATGCACACGCTCAATATTAAAGCACAGAAAGCCTGCGAACACAGAAGCCTTGGGACACAATGATTCACCATGTTTCATGTTAAACAAGTGTTGGTTGAAACATTCAGGGGGCCTGGTTAGCCATCAGGATGGTTAGTGTGTCACTCAAACATATTTTATGAGTACTGTGGCCAGGTAGTGCACTCACTGTAGGCAACGCTTGATAAAGTCCAGCAGGTCAGGGTCGCTGGTGCCAAGAAGTCTCTTCAGACTCTTGGAGCCCGGCAGGAGCTTCTCCCCCGACTTGTTGACCCTGATATATTTCAGCGTGCCCCGCTTGTCTGCACATTATACAGCATCACACTGATTTAACCATTGTGGATTTCAAATTGTTGATTTCACATTGTTGTTTTCACATTGTTCATTTTTTTAAGATCACAACAAGTAGTGTTAACTAAAAACTCGATCATATGCCATAAAGTAAAATCCTCACCAAAAAACTCATCCCTTTGGGATGACGAAGCCACTAATTCTTCAGGAGGCATTTCCAGTATCTGAAATTAGACAACCATTCCCAATAGTCAACTTAAAGCCTACAAATATACAAAGTCATGGGTGCAGATCCCTGGTGGGGGAATTAGCTAAACCTAACCCTAACTTGTGAAAATTCCACCCAATATAAATGATTTCAAACTAAATTATGTGATTGAATATCTAGTTTTAATAGAAGCCGACTCCACTTTTAAACATGCTCAGTGGTCTGAACGGTTTGTTCCAGAAGATCATTGGATATATGTTGGTGACATTGATGCCCCCTACAGGTTGTAATGAGATCTGCGCCCTTGTAGTATAAATCAGAAATGATCAATTATCATATCTTACTCACATCGTTATACTTGTTTTCCCTAGTTTTGTCTTCTAATCTTAAAGCAGTATTATTATTAAATAAATTATTAAAATATGTTGAGAGAATTCATTCTCATGGTTAATTAGCAGTTACCTCTATGGTGCGCGTGAGTTGTTCATATTCCTCCATCCTCCATTCCTCCATCTCCATAGAAGGCTTCTCTTCCAGTGAGGAGCTCTATCAAACAGCAGCCAAAGCTCCACATGTCAATGGCAGTGGTGCACAAAAGACCCACCTCTGGAGTCACCTCTGGAGCGCGGATCGACTGAGTCTGGATACGACTAGTCTGGAAGACGAAACAAAGCCAGTAGGATAAAGATGACTCTATGAAACCCATCATATAACACAATCCTGTCACATTGTAAGTCTCCTCATGATTCAAAAGAAAAAAACAATTGGACCCACGTCTTGACTGATCCTGAACCAGGCTCAATCCAAAGTCGATGACCTTGAGGGTGTTGGGGTCCTTCCCTTACATGACCATGTTAGCCTGCAGTCATAGAAGAAGATGACTCTGTGTGATAAGCTGGGCTAATGGCTCACAGGTGAAAAGAATTTGCTGACAGTGCTGGCAGATGGGAGATGAGCAGGACTCCTACCAGTTTGAGGTCACTGTGCATGATGTTCTCTCTCTTCAGCAGCTGAAGACACTTGAGGATGGAGTATGCGCACTTCCTCACATATGAGTCACTCTCACCCTTTTTAGTCCGCATGGCATGCATGTCAGAATGGTAAATGATGCATTTATTAGTTCCGAGGGAGGGTCAGACTTTAAATGTAGCGCACAATGCAAAGCAACAATCAGTTGCTGGAATCCAGAAATTGCACGGAATTCAAGACGCAAATAAGAAGTCAGTTTGTACCCCAGGAGTTCAAAGGAAATGCAGATGTGTTTCGGGAACACAAGGGAGTCCTCGTGAGGACCACGTGATGGTCATCTTCTGGATCCTTCTCCATCAGGTGTTGGAGGATCCTCCTTTCCCCAGTCTATGATACCTCGATCCCACATAGCCAAAGTTTTTTAAAGGGGACATATTATACCACCAGGTGTGAGTGTGATTAGCCTTACTAGCCGTTTCGAAAATCTGCCCCATATGACATCACTAGTGGGCTTGTCCACCTACATCTGTGCTGGATAGATCACTCTACCAGCATACCCAGTGGCCTGAAGTAAACGTTGCTTATCTATCCAGCACAGATCTAGGTGGACATGCCCACTAGTGACTAGATTTTTGAAACAGCTTGTAAGGCTAATCGCACTCACACCTGGGGGTATAATATGTCACCTTTAAGGTGGTGCACGTCGACCAGGGCGGCGACGTTTAAAAGGCTGCTATACATTTATACAGAGAACCAACAACCGCAAGCACAATGTTTATTTATATCATTACTCTTAGTGTTGCAATTGTTAGGACATCTAAGTGGAATATTAATGATAAAGACATCTTTCATCCCAAGTTGGATGTCAATGTACTACAATGTACTGCATTGAATTCACGTCTCCATCGTCTCATGCGTTTCCTTATCTGGTAAACAAGTGAAAACCTTTTTGTTATGTTTGACAACACGGTGACCAGAAAGGACACGAGAAGTCATAGCCAAGGACAGGAGTCACAGTCCCCCTCTAGATGGGGCTGTAAGACGGCAGTTTCAAAGCTTGCCTCTTGTACAGTGTCAGTTTGTGATTGAATTCAACATGATTGCTTTCAGGAGGACACGTGGCTGTCCTGTGATGAATCACCTGCCCCCCCTTCCCTTCCTTAACAAGAGATTGGAAAGTGGTTTGAAGGTTATATCGCAATCCAAAGCAGAGATATTTCAAGAGGTTAATTGTATAGCATAGACCAGTGGTTCTCTAACGTTTCATACTGTGTACCAACTCAGAAAATATTTCACTCTCCAAGTACCACCATTATGACGTTAAAATATGCTACCATAGGCCCAACTATTTAGCTACACACAATTTACGCAGGAGACACAATTTATTCCTAACATTAACATTAAGAACATAACTTTATTTCTCATGCACACACACACACACATACACAGACAGCAAGCGAGAACATTAAGAATAACTGTCTTTCACAAACACACACACACACACACACACACACACACACACACACACACACACACACACACACACACACACACACACACACACACACACACACACACACACACACACACACACACAACCCCCCCCCACACACACACACACACACACACACACACACACACACACACACACACACACACACACACACACACACCACACACACACACACACACACACACACACACACACACACACACACACACACACACACACACACACACACACATACACACACACAAACACAAAACAAGTGAGAACATCAAGAATAGCCACTTTATAGCCCTTGCTTGAGAACCACTGCCATAGATCTTGCTGCCACGTGGTCAGTCTGTGTCATTATATGGTTTTTTAAGTGTGTTGTATATGAATGGTTCAGTACACATGTATTTGCTTGCTGACGTCCCTGCTGGATCTGGAGGCTTTAACCACCTGACCCCGGCACCTACAAAGACCGGGATTAGGGGACATTTTGACTGACAAGCTGTTCTTGTCAGTCTTCTTGTCAGACTTGTGGAATGGAAGTACCACAGCCACCACACCAGGATGGCAGGTGGTTGGTGCCCTCAGCGATACACCACTTCTCCACAGCTCTCTCCGCCTTGCTGCTTATTTAAGTGGACGTAAGCAGAGCATGCTTCTTTGAATTGTACTGATGATGACATGGTTTGGCAGTAGTTAATAACCCCCCCCCCCCCCCTAGGACTACTACGGAGGTTGAGTGCTTCCGGTCCCAGACTGGAAATTGTGTGTGCGTGTAGTTATGAGTGTGTTAATACCGTTTGTGAACTGGGGGGGACTTATTGTTATGTGGCAGGGATGTCTGTGGGCCTGGGTTAGGTTCTAGGAGAAATTTACCCTCACATTCAATGATAATATATACTTATTATTATGCCTATACGCTATAGGAACATAATAATTGTTGAGAAAAGATTGAGAAGACAAGCCACCCCAGACAGCCCTTCTCTCTAAATGTGGGCTGGAGTAGCACCAGCAAGTCTGCTGACCTCAGTTCCCCTCGGTCCTGCTGGCCAGGATGAGAACTAGGGATAACTGCATAAGGTTAGCAGAAAAGGGCCATTGTATCTGTAGAGGATCCATACCAGGAATGGATGTATGGGCAATGACATTTTGATGGACAGAAATGGACGGTGCAGTCACAGTTCAGGCCCACCAGTCACAGGTATTACGCATTTTGTTCTATTATTATATTCAATGACATTATCATGAATGTGAGGGTAAATCTCTCCCATAACCAAACCCAGGGCCGCAGACATCCCTGGCACCATAACAATAAGTCCCCCCAGCGTTCACAAACCTAACACACTCCTGCCCCTAGTGGGGTTTCATTATTAACTACTCTTGGCCCTGCAGTATTAGCCTTTCAGAGACAGTGCCTCAGGCCCATGTTGAGGGACCACAGGTTGAGAGGCCTTTATCAAATTTTCTTGAGAGCCAAGCCATAAAAGCAAAAAGGCTCCATAAACACGCATTGCATGGCAGGACGCAGTGCACCTGCTAATAATTAGCCAGGTACAACAGGTTAGATGTACAAGTGTAATAAACCTAGAATGTGAGGTTGGACTGTTGCGGCTAGAGGGATATGATCTCCAACCCAGGCAGCACCACACAGGTAGAAACAATAATCTTTATTAAATGCAGCTACCAAACATGTCAGGCTGGGTCAGTTTCATGAAGTCCCTAACTCCAAATGCTGTGGAGTTGAGGACTCCACGCCAAGGACGGTCCTCCTGGGTGGTCCTTGGCATGAGTCTTGGGTTAGGGATGGACCTTGCTACATCTCTCCTGCCATTTCCGAATGGTTAGTTCGACCCTGTGTACCTGGAGCCGGCTGGTCTCCTGGCCCTTGGGATCCCACTGTGGCAGCGCAGCAACCTGGCACACCACTTTCACCCGCTGTAGGTGGAACTGGGGGCCCCCAGTCTCTCGCTCCTGGCACTACCACCTTGCTCTCTCGACCAACCTAGGCTAGGGAATTGCAGCTAGGTCTCACCAGGTGGGATGCCAGCTGTCAGTGGTCGCCCTGCTTCCCCTGGGTTGGTCATCTCTGTTACAGACAAAGGACATGGTTTAAGTTGGCTGAAGTGCAACACCATTTCTGCCCCCCCCCCCCCCCCTCCACTGGAACCAGTCTATACAGAACTTCTGTTATCCTCTCTGTGACTTTAAGAACCCTTAAACCTTTGTTGTCAATTGGACAGAGCCCCCTTTTCTTTCCCCCGGGCCCACACCAATTCCCCTTCAGAATAGTTTTAGAAGCTTGCTCTTAAGTCATATTCTTCCTTCTGCTTCCCAGATGCTCTTTGTTGGTGGCCTTTTACAACATCTGCCAGTGTAGACAATGTCTCCAGTAATCTAGCCACGTGTTCTGAAGTAGAAGAGAATTGTTACCCATTACCAAGATTAAGCATAACATCCACCGGCAGGACTATCTCTTTCCCAAAAACAACTTTGTACGGTGTAATCATCACATAAGGCAACAGAGTATCCCAGTTAGTTAGTGTTCTGTTAAACCGTTGAACCATTCCGTCAGATTGAGGGTGATAAACTGTCGTCCTGGTCTTATGAATGCTTAACAACTGGCACACTTCCTTAAATAACTAAGATTCAAAGATGCGGCCCTTATCAGTATGGCTTATCCAGGGGTCTCCGAGGTGGCACACCCACTGTTCAACCAACAACATGGCCACTTTTTTGGCTTCCTGTCCAACGCCACCCACTCATATGGCCTTGACGCTACCACAGATTGAGGTGGGGCCCGCTACTGTTTTCCTGCGGCTTTCCGAGACCCACAATCCACACATTCACGGCACCATCACTTTACATCCCCAAGCCAGCCTAGCCAATAGAAACTGTCTTTTACTTTTGCTTGTAATATCTGTATTCCCAAGTGACCACCCGTAGTACCATTATGTTACTGCCTTATGATTTTTGACACCGTTGCAGTGGGAATAACCACCTGGACATGGTTTGCAGCATCTGACCTAAATCTCACCAATCACAAGCCCTGCATTTTTATCTGTGACCACACAGGTGCATACTTCTTCAGATCATCTGGTGGTTGCAAACAAGTCCCTCCCTCTGCTTAGCCAGAGCCAACTCATCCCCTTCCCACCCTAGGGTTACATTGGGAGGCGTAGTTTGCACCGCAGCTATTACAGGCGCCCCTTGTGTCTGTGGGGCTGGCTCAGGTGCCACAGGAGTTGGCCGGTAAGCAGACCGCCTAGTAAGGGCATCTGCGTTTGCATGCACTCGTCCCGACCGGTGAACAATTTTATATGGAAACTAGCCAGCTGCTCCACACACCTGGCTAACTGACCCTCTAACCCTTGGATATGATGCAGCCACCTCAAGGAGTTATGATCTGTCCGCTGGACAAATTCCTCACCCAACAAATAGTGTTTGAAATGTCTTATGAAAGTAACAGCTCCTTCTATGTCGTTGCGTATGTTTTTTTCCTGTTTAGTCGAGCTATGCTGGCATGCGCTAGTCTGGCATGCGCCTATGGCCTACTCCCCTCCTCCACCCCCCCCCCCCCCCTCTTCTTGTGTCAACACAGCCCCAATACCTGCATCGATAGCATCTGTATCTAAAATGAATGTTTTGGAGGGATCAGGAAATACAAGGGTTAGGGTTAGGCCTTCTCAGTGTTCTTTTTGTGTGTGGCGTTTACATCGGACATTATATGCCTGCTTTTCATCCCTGTGCAATGGCGGTTCTTCGCCGCCAGCACCTACGTGTGGGTCCAGTATGTGTGGCATACAGAACGAGGGGTCTGCCTACCCATGAGTAATATCAAATCTTAAATCCCTTTTATCCCGGAGTGATCTTGAAATTCTCATACATGCTTTTATCACCTCAAGACTTGATTACTGCAATATTTTATATACAGGTCTTACTTAATCTAATATCCATAAATTACAGATGGTCCAAAATGCAGCAGCCAGAATGCTCACTGGCACTAAAAAGAGAGAGCAGATCACACCAGTCCTGGCTCAGCTGCACTGGCTCCCTGTGAAATTTGATTTTAAGATTTTACTCTTTGTTTTTAAAGCTCTTAATGGCTCAGCCCCACTTATATTGCTTAAATGCTTTCCCCACACTCCACCTCAAAGTCGACCCGGTCATCCTCAAACAGCTCCTATCTGTCCCCCATACACGTCTTTAAACGAAATGTGACCCGGCATTCTCTGTTGCTGGCCCCAACCTTTGGAATCCCCTTCCACCCCACATCAAGTCCTCTACCACCCTTGCCAGTTTTAAGTCTAATTTAAAGACATACCTTTTCACTCTTGCTTTTAACAACCCTTAACACCCTTAACCCTGTTCTTACTATTTTATTGCTCTCTTTTTACTTATTTTCTACTTATTTTATGCATTTCTTTTTTAGTCAAGACCTGTGTATCCCTGAGCCCCCCCTTTTAACAACTGTCCGGCCCAACCCTGACTTCTGAAAATTTAAAGCTCTTTGGGTCAACTCCTGTTGTTTTTAAATGTGCTATATATATATATATATATATATATATATATATATATATATATATATATATATATATATATATATAAAAAAGTGACTTGACTTGACTAGTAGGCTACCATCAAAACGTGGGATAACTAATCGGAATTCTGAACACAACGTCAGGGGTAAGATTTAATTAGGGATTATCTGGGGGGATTTCACAGGTGGGACCGGCAAGTTAGCCCATAGCTTGCATTATGCCTTCTATTTCTAGATCTTCTGACTAAGTTTACTGGTACTTATCTGAACGACATAATCGCTGTAACTAGATATAAAGAAAACGTTGACTTTCACTCTGTGCTATTCACTGACAGTAAAAATAAATAAAAGTGTTGTATGCACTGCTGTTCATTGACTATCCCCAGTGCTTGAGCTGCGTTGCTAAATAATAGCAACTCTCCACTAATTCTCCTCTGACCATGCATTTAATTCAGTTCTCGGCAATTCCTTAGTCTCCCTCTCACGTCTGACGAAGTTAAACGGCTGTGGGCCATCATACAGGTTATCTGTGGTTCTTGACACCTGTTAGAAACCATAGTTCTAGTACTAGGCTGAGGCTACCTTCCACCACGTCTCCCCAACGTCACGTCATCGCCGAATGTCTGCCAAAAATGTCAAAAACTGGACTTTAACACTATTTGAGACATTTTATAAATGATACACATTTTGATTGCTTTATGGTACCTACCCAATATGTCCCCGGTTAACCTGCACATAGGCCTTTAACTTCGTCCAGAAGGCCTAAATATTCCTGAAACGTTCGTCCAAAGATGATAATATCGAGCCAAAATTGTTTTGGTGTAACTGATAATTTTGCCTCACTATCTACCAATATATGTCACAGTTAGCGGGTGGCAGGCAGGCAGGTAGGACCCCATAGCAGACAGTTCAGGTAAAGGATAATTTATTAACGCAAAAGGCAAGGAACACTGAGTACACAGGTGACGCGGGAAACAAACAGGACACCACAAACTACAATGATCCAACGGGGATCAAAGGAAAGACAAGGGCTTAAATATACCAAACACAGGGCACGCAATGAGCAACAGCTGAAACACATTAGGGGAGGGAGCAGTAATCACACAGGAGGGAAACTTGACCGGACATAGGGAGAAACAAAACAGGGATACCAAAGTAAAACAGGAGTGAGCCTACGGTACCTGACCCCTGTATTTTCTCTGCAAATATGGGAAGTATTGTTTCATGTGTCTGGATCACCCACACTCCCAACACCCACCCCAGCCCCTCAGTTGGGATTTGCGGGCCCTTGTGAAGATCTCGTCAAGGATTCCCTGAAAATTGAATCGAGGTAGTTTCTCCTAGCCTGTTGAATATTACTAATATTACTACTGATTCTACTGAGACTCTACTTCCTGCCTCAATTCCTCCACCATCCCTCTGATCACTTCCATTTGTTCATCACTTTTTGGTTTATGTTTCACCACTCCCCTTACTTTAGCATTAGGAATCAGATGGGTTTGCTCCATATTCCTAAGAAGCTCTATTTCAGAAGCAAGCTCAATTGCATCTTCTAGGGTATTAGGTTTTGTGCAGGTTGATACGGAAGTAACCAGTTGCAAAATGTGTAAGGAACTGATCTCTAGCCAACCTATCATGTGTGCAGATATCAACTGTGGGGTAAGCTTTAGTGGCGAGACGCTTCAGGGCATTTCCGAATTCCCTGGCAGTCTCATTATGCACGCGACGGCGGGCTGTGAAAGTAGCCCGATTCCAGTCGCTAATGTCACAGGGCTCAAACCATCTGGCCACAGCAGCTTTTAATAATGTGTACTGTGTAGTTTCCTTTAGCATCACCTGACAAACCGCAATAAATATCTCTAGCACGCCCAGAGAGTAGAAGACACATGGATTTAAGCTGTAAGGGTTTATCCCAATTATACGCAGCCTGATCAAATTGCTCTGACCATCAGGCTACTCACGGCCTATACCAGTAAACGTCTCAGGCATAAACACTGGACGAGCAGTAGCTCTTGGCGGTTCCACCCCACCTGCGCCGTTAACATCTTTGGGCCTAGCATTCTCCTCTGCCTCTGACATTTCTGCAACAGTGTCCAGGTTTTATAGGGTTCACAAAAAAATTAGCAAATCCCCACCGCTGGCAACATTGTAATAAACCAAGAATGTGAGGTCATATACTTGACCCCCCCCCCCCCAACCCAATCATGAAGTGGTTAGGCTGCCAGGTTACACACACACACACACACACACACACACACACACACACACACACACACACACACACACACACACACACACACACACACACACACACACACACACACACACAGACACACAACACACACACACACACACACACACACACACACACAGCACACAAACAGACACACACACACACACACACACACACACACACACACACACACACACACACACACACACACACACACACACACACACACACACACACACACACACATGGATGGACACAAACACAGAGGCCTCCGAACAGTGGCGTATTCGGAGAACCCCTAACTTGGAAGCCGCACCCCCTGCGCCCTCTTATTCCCCTACCCTATCTACAGTAGCCCGCTGAGCTGTCTTCGCTGCCGGCAGTCCTAACTGTGAACAATTAATTAACGCAACGCGCTCCTGCCTGAGGTCCCTCCCCTCACACAAGACAGTCAAAACAATCCATTCCTACGTGCTTCATAACACAGAGACGCACCAATTTGTGCCAGAGTTTAAAACTGCAGAATCCTCATTCCTCTCAGGTAATCAGAATGTCCTTTTGCTAATAATTTCCTTCTAAATTTCTTTATTATTCTGTCTAGGCTCTAATGCTTGTGTGGCATGTGCAGTCTAGCTAACGGGTGAGTAAACCATGAAAACTTTCTTAGAAAAGATCAGTGCTTCCTTTCCAGTCAACTAATTGTCTATTATAGTAAAAAAGTATATCAGAGTTTGATATACGCACATATCATATCATTACCGAATAACAATAGGTTTGTCTGTATACCAAATCAATTCAATAAATAACATGACGAAGTACAAGGTGCATCTGCTGGTCCAAGGAAACAATCGGATCGGTTACTAACTATGCATTCGTTTTAGGTTTATTTCGCTTTCAGAGTGGGCCTGCTAGTTTTGCTGTCGTTGTTTTGTTTTTGCATTTCACTATCCCAAGCAGGAGACGTATGCATCAATCATGCTCTGTGAAACAATTGCCCTGATTAAAGCAGGAGAGCGTTGTTTTCTGCTCTGCTTTCTCTTCAGCTCAGACGCTGCGGGCTGCAGCGCGCTGCACCTGATAGGAGGACTTGCATCTGTTGAATAGCCAATATCTTTAAAAACTATGAAACCACAAAAAACTGCATCAACTGGGATTGAGATCGGTGGTTGTTTTAGTAAATGGACTGTATTTATAGGTATAGGGATTTTCCCACTCAACATTGCTTAAAATCCCCCCATTCATGCACACATTTACACACCGAGGGCGGAGTGAACCATGCAAGGCGACAGACGGGAGCAGGTAGTTAAGTGCCTTGCTCAGGAACACATTGACGCTCGACTAGTGGGAGCAGGACCAACCCCTGAGCCACATGCCGCCCCAGCACACCCCTGCAGCAAACTCTGTGCTGTTCCTGGTCTACATTTAACTTTCAGTTCGGATGTCGAAGCGTTTCTGGCAGGAGGTCATCGTTTTTAAACGCCTACACGGGCCAGCCACTAGACGTTGGCGAGCCAGCCTATTTAATACAGCATTTCAACCAACATGTATAACGGGAAAGGCTTTTGACTGTGCAATACCACTTTAAACAGCAATAACAACACAAGGAACAACACACTCTTCCACCCAGCGACTTTTCAGCAGGCGTACAGTATTTTAACAGGAAGTCTTTTAGCAGGCAAGTGAAATGTGATTGTCTGATCTTTGTTGTGAGTGTTATTATAGGAGTGATTAATGCTGAGATTTGGTTGTGTTCTGTGTACTTAATGTAGGCCTACCTGACCTCACTCCCCACTCCAGCTGACCTAGTGAGTGAAGTATAGCCTACAGCTTACTCCTCAGTGTCCAACTTTATACTAAAGTCTCTGATGAGGTGATGAGGAACTTATCATTACAATCAGCACATTGCTGTGATGATAACAAAGATTAAAAACTATATCTTTTTTTTCCATTTAAAAATCATGGTTGGTTGTGTTCTTTCAAACATTCAAGTTCTTTCCCCCTTGGTGTCTCCCGGGCGAGACTTCTGGGTTTTCTATTTGTCTATAAGTCATCTATTTTGGGTCTAGTGGTGAAAAAGTTTGGAAACCCCTGGTTTATACTCATACATTAACTTGGGATTTACACATACACCTTTTAATCCACAAATAATTAGATGTGCAGCTGCAAACTTTTTTTGTCGGTGCAAACCTTTGATGTGCAAACCTTTGCACATCAAAGGTTTTCACCGACAAAAAAAATAACAGCAAATTAAATATATGTGTTCAAATAATTTACACTTTCACAGATTTGAATGTATATATATCAACACTTTTTTTTTCACACATTCTCACATGGTTATACTTTGGACCTTAATTTGTCGGCAATTACTTTTTATTTACATACAAAAAACTGCACAATAGTAGTGGTTTTATGTTTGGTGCAATACAGTGCACACAATGTAACTGAAGTACACTGAGGGTGCTTTATAAATATCAGACCATCAGAATAGGTAGATCCATACAAAGCAAGCATTCTTGGCAAAAAGTGATTGAAGATTTCAAAGGCCAAATCCATCCATTCTCGGCGGGACCGAAAACTCAGCTCTCCCCGGTGCTCGCTCAACACGGGGCAGCGAGAAGCACTTGTGGAGCCGAGGGTTCTTGAGGCACACCCACAACCCAAATTGGATGATAAAAGACAAGAGAGTTAATTTTAATCGCACATATATTTTTTCAAGCAGGCAACTACTTTGATTGAATTTTTTTTAACTCATGTATTCCACTGTTTATGTTCCTTGGGTTCAGTTATAGTTTATATAATGACACTGACCAGTATCTCTATCAGTATCGCACCTACGTAGGCCTTAATATTTGCTGAACTCAAATTGCACAAATGATGGGATACATTGCCATATCTTTCATCACATGAATAATCCCATCTTTTCAAACCTGTGTCAAACAGGGTGTTGTTAAATTATTGGATTGCAGAGTCTGATGGATTACGATGAAGAATGGCAGCACAACGACCTGTGGCCAAATGGAAGCTACTCCAACGGCAGCAGCAGTGGTGCTTTTGACACACCATTTTACCAACTACTTGACAAAATCCTCAACATCGTTGTGTCAATCACCATGTTCTGTACCATGGTGTCGCTGGGCTGTACCATGCACTGGCCCAAGATCAAGGTGATGTTGAGGATCTTCTTGTTCCTGGGGGATTCCTACAGGTCATATACTGTGTAAAGGATATGAACCATTCAGTGCTGACCTTCATGGTGATTTTTCTCATTCTGAGAGGTGTCTTGCCATAAACCGGTTTTTTATCACTTCTCCTCCAGGATCACATCAAGAGACCCAAGGGGATGATCATAGCAGCAAGCGCTCAGTTTGGCATCATGCCTCTCTCGGCATTTGTCCTAGCCAAGGTTGGCATTGGCTGATAACAACCACCATAAACCTACTATTTATATACCACAATAACAATACTATTCACTACGTTTCAATACTATCACACGTGTCTGACGGAAAACCAAAGATTCATAATGTGATAGTATTTTAATATTTATACATAGATATTGGCCCTACAGCCAAGCAGCACCTCCGGCGGTTCATTGTGATGTCGGTTCTTTCAGGCGTTCCAGCTGGAGCTGATGCCGGCGGTGACGGTGCTGATCTGTGGCTGCTGCCCAGGGGGAACCCTGTCCAACATGCTGACGCTGCCCATGCAGGGCGACATGAACCTCAGGTATACTATAGGTGTGTGTGGAGTAATATATATAAATTCATAATTAATATAATTAATTAATATTACTATTACACTGTCTATTAACCCAATGGCCTTATCCATTGTGAAATGGTTCTCTCTTGCGACACATGGGGTGATTGTATCCCGGGTTAGTACGACATCATGTCTGTTAATAACTTCAACTTTCACACACTGGAAGATGGAAATGCCATGCACAAAGGTCAGACTTTCTGTGTAGCGTATAGATTGCATACCGATGATTACGGTCAACCACACGGGATTCAGGCAGGTCATTCACCTGCCTGAATCCCATTTGGCCTTGATCCAATCTTTATCAGGTCGATACATATTTTATCTGGCCTAGAGCCAGCAAGGTGTGCTAATAGGGGTCCAAAAGTTGAGATAGACAAACACACAGAGCAGGCGAGAAGGTAGACAGCATTTACAATACAGATAGTCCACACAGGAGAACCATTTTGTCAAGCTGTAGCTGTGTCAATGGTCCTCAAACTATTAACTATTAACACATTATATTATGCCGTGATAATTCTACAATGGTCATAACCAATATTAAAACCACAAATCTTAATTGTTCCTGTAATACCCCTGGAGTCCTTCAAAGTGACCTTAGGGGTAAAAACACTATAGACCACCCTGCTCTGTCCCCCCCCCCCCCTCGCTGTCCAGCATCGTGCTGACGTCCTGCTCGTCCGTGCTGGCTCTGGCCATGATGCCTTTGCTGCTGTACGTGTACTGCCAGGGCTTCCCCGGCCTGGCGGGCATGGTGCCCTACGGCCGCATCATGCTCGGCCTGGTGCTGACCATCATCCCCTGTACCATCGGCATCCTCATCACCCACTTCAGGCCGCAGTGGACCCGCTCCGCCTCCAGGGTCCGTACGCACTGCGCTAAATCAAAACTCCAGGATGGATCTGCATGGAATTAGAAGGATGTTAAAAACCTGAGGCTCTCCCTAATGCTAAATTTAACATTACTTACTAAGTTGTTTTGCAAGACATGATGGCAAGGCATGATCGTTCATGATATAGTTACAGAGAGAGGTCCTACGTACAGATTATGGGACAGGATAGTTTGGATTTTCACTGTAGCTTTGGAAGTGCTTCTTAAATGTCTTAGTAGCTTACATTACAATAATATCAATTAAATCCTTTCTAATATCTTTACAATGTATTTAAACGTCCGACCCACCACCTAACTATTGCCTGGTGTCATGCTCTCTCTTCCTCACCTTTCAGATTATCCTTGGTGTCCTGACGGTAGCCATCCTGCTGAATGTCTCTGTGGCGGCTATGGCTGTGGGTAAATACATCTTCCTGGAGATGAGTCCTTCCCTCATCGCCATCGGCTGTCTGATGCCCCTCCTCGGCTTCATCCTGGGATACTGCCTCTCAGCCTTGTTTAAGCTCAATGAATCGTGAGTCCCCTGAATATATAAGAATGACCATGATGACGACGATGAGTCGCATCAGGGCCCCGTGGTACAAACCGAGCGCAATGAGGACCTTGATGTTTATTTTTTTTAGATGGGACATGAATGTATAGGACATGAGTTCTCAGCCCTTCCTTGCCCTGGATGCCACCAACATGGGCTCCGTTATCCTTTTGAGTTTGAGACAGCAGGCTGACTTCTAGTTGTTTAGATAACGCTGACCTCAGATTGGGACAGTGAGGTGCAGCTCTTTCCCAGGCTCGTTGGAGTTGGTCCATGAAGGCAAACCGATGCTGAACCTGAAGTGGTTATAAATAATAATAAAAATAGCAATGGTAATGCCTCCGGTGACACAAGGGTCTAGTATAAACCCCAACCGTAAACCATGGAAGATCAATCAAGCAAACAAGTTGATACCTTATCGATGAAGCAAAGTAGAAGGGTTGAACAAAAGTATAATTCAGACACTGACAATTCATCAAGGCAGTGGCCTTATTCGCAGCAGTTGAAAAAGCTGCACACAGCAAAAGAGGAAGAAAGTGGAAAAAGTGTGTCAGTACCGGCCAAAACGTTATAAATAGGGTGGTCAATTATTGACACCGCGTGATGGTAACCACTCACTGATAGCATCAAGCAATTGGTTGTGGGTTAGGGAATGGTTGATTATCCTGGTGATCACATAACTTTTATTTGTAGGTAGGCACCGTTGTTAATGAATTTTTATTCCCAGATCCCGAAGGACCATCTCCATGGAAACGGGCTGCCAGAACATCATACTTGCCTCCGCCATTCTGAAGATAGGTTTCCCGCCAGAAGTCATGGGGACTCTCTATATATTCCCTATCGTCTACGTCCTATTCCAGCTGATGGAGGCTGTAGTGCTCATTCTGTTGTCCAGGTGTTACCAGAGGTACAAGACCAAGCATAAAGGTAAGAGGAGTCTAATTGTTTCATTAATAAAACATTCACACACCTCAAGCTTTCACCACTTCAGGGGGGCGTCTATTGACAAAGTGTGCCGTCACCACGGCTTTCTCCTTTGCTAACAGCTGCATCTGAGGAGCTGTTCCAGCCAACAGACGTCTATGTTGAGGTTGAAGTGGTTATGGAACACTCACCTGAGACACGCCCGGAATTAAAAACCTAGAACCAAGATCCTGTTCACAAGTGTCAGCTTGAAGTGGAAAAGGTGACGTCTGTCGAGAGCGTGTTCCCTCTTGTCTTAGTGGCATTTGTCACGGTTGGGTCTCCTACCTCCTAATGTGTATAGAAGTCAGATGGAAGTAAAATGCTTTGGTTGCTCAGAACTTTTGGTATGTAAATTAACTCTTGATTGAAGTGGTCTTTTGGCCCAATAAATATTTCTCAAAACAGGAAAATGTATTTTGAGCATTTACTATTTTAGTTACCCCTCATCTTTCCGTTGAAGAATAGAGAAAGCCATATTGGGTTCGTCAAGAACTGGTCTATTTATCATCAGCATGAATGCTGAAGGAATATTGCGGTTATTGCATTGTTCATGAATTGCATAACTTGATAGAAAGCTTACATTTGTAAAGACACTCTTCTCACTCAAAAGCACGACTTTGACTTAAACTGTCACGTGCATTCTTGTCAATTTGGCGTATATTTAGGTAAGGTCATTGAAACGTGGCTGTAGTACTCCCTCATAGGTTTGGTTGGTCTTTTACTAAACATTACAATATAGATGGGATGCAGCCTTTATATTGAGTTATAACCCGTAAAATGTGTACAAGTGGAGTTATGTAGACGCCACGTGAATACATTTAATAAATGGACTGATGCAGTGCAGATATGTAGTACCGGTATAATTACATAACGCAAATTGCCCAAATAATTAAAGAGTCGAATAGTCAATAGAAAAGTCAAATACATTTAATCCATTCAATCCAACCACTTTTTTTGAACCAACCTTTGACAAGTACAACTGGAAACATGCACAGAATTCGACATGAAAGAGCTCGGACCGTATTCGTAAATTAAAAAAATGTCAAGAGTACAAATAGAAATATACAAAAATCCAAAGCAAATACATGGTTTCTACCTTTAATGACACCATGACCATACAAACGCATTGATAGATCATGAAAAAAACAAACAAAAAAAAAGTCAAATCAGGCCCACAAATTTGTATAGAACCTAAACGGAAGGGGCAGAGACCAGGATGTAGGGATGTAGGCCTACATCCTCTCTGCTGGATCTCTGAGCAGAAATGAGGAAAAATAAACAAAACAGGCAGCAAGTTGCATTATAAGTAACCGAAGCGCATTGCTCATCAACATCTGGCCTCATCGAGTCCCTGAAAGCGGAACCATCAATAAAAATGTGTGTGTCTGTGTGCGCGAGTTTCTATGTGTTGCAGGGGGATGGGTGAGTGTATTCAGTGTTCTTCCACGCCCTTGCTCCCCCCGTATTGCCACCACAGACCATAACGCTACAGCTGCCAGTAACTACAAACTGTGACAAAGAGCCGCGCTGACGGGAGAAGGCTGTGAGGGCCATTCCTTGGACAGGGGGTGAACGAGTGGGAGCGCGTATGTTTGCATGTGACCGAGTGTGGGGCAGGCCAGTCAGCTCAGCGACGGCCGTCGGGGGACGGGGACCTGGACCGGGATCGAGAGTGGGACCGGGACCGGGACCGGGACCTGGAGCGCGAGGCTCGCTGGGCGGGCGGGGGGGAGTGCGGGGCAGCCGTCTCGCCGGCCTTGTTGTTGGTGACGGAGGTGGAGCGCTTGACCGCCGGCTCCTTGGAGGCGGCACGGACGGCCGAGGGCGGGGACCCTCTCCGCGGGGACCCTCCTCGTGGGGAGCCACCCCGTGGGGACGCTCTCCGTGGGGACGCTCTCCGCGGGGACGCACCGCGTGGGGACCCTCCCCGTGGGGACCCTCCTCGTGGGGACCCTCCCCGTGGGGACCCTCCTCTAGGTGATGCTCTCCGTGGGGACCCTGCCCTAGGGGACCCACCACGTGGAGACCCTCCTCGTGGGGAAGCTCTGCGTGGGGACCCTCCTCGCGGGGAAGCTCTGCGTGGGGACCCACCACGTGGTGACCCACCTCGGGGGGACCCTCCTCTCCGTGGGGACCCACCTCTCCGTGGGGACCCACCTCTCCTGGGGGACCCACCTCTCCTGGGGGACCCACCTCTCCTGGGGGACCCCCCTCGAGGTGATCCGGAGCGGGAGCGATTGTACGGCCGGGGAGTGCGGGAGCGGGAGCGAGAACGGGAGCCCTGCGGCGTGCGGGAGCGGGAGCGCCCGTGGGAACGGGAGCGGGAGCGGGAGCGCGAAGAGCTGTTGGAGCGGGAGCGGCTCCGGGACCTGGTGGAGGATAACTACGCGTTACAGGAGGACAGGGAACACCACCACTACAGCCCTATGACACCCAAAACACATGGCGTGCATATGAACCCCTCGCAGAGATGGAGGAGGGTTTCATCACCAAAGAGTTATCGTCCTTTAACTAAAGAGCAATGGGCCTGGGATACTCCAGTTTTAACCTTCAAATGAACTGACTGATAAAAAAAAACAACTAAAAAGATGACACTAGACAAGCCATCATGGCCTATGAAGGATTACTTTGAACGTCAGCAGACTGGATACTTAAAAAAAAGAAAGAAACCAACCTCTTTTTGGCTGCTTCAACCAACTTGATTTTCCTTCCATTGATTTCCTTGCCAGACAGTTTTTCAAGGGCGTTTTTCAGGTCGCTGTAAGAGGCAAACTCAACCACCCTGTCCAATGAAAAGCAAAGTGTGGGAAGGTGAGGAGATGAGTCATTGCAAATGGAGAGGACGTCATATCATTGTTGCATGACAGACTTCAAGAACTTAAATTAAAAGCACTTAGATTTTAACCTTATCACAAATGATAAGTCGTAAGATGCTTTAACAAGTTCATGTTCGGGTCCTTTAACCAGCAACTGGGTTTCTTTTGCAAATTGTATCAATCCCCCAGACCCTGAGCCCCTTCGTTGGTCCCTTACCCTTCGTTGAGCTTGGGCCGGTGGGCGTCTGCAAACGTCACCTCCCCCGCTTGTCTCATGAAATCCTTCAAGTCCTACCGCACAACGTGAACACCAGGGGGGGCAAGTGAGTCGGGCAACCAAGGGACACGGCCACACTCAATTTGTTTGCAAAAATGTTTGACTAAGTGAAATAAATGGACGTAACATAAAAGAGAGAGGCGGTTAGATACTTGAGAGCACTATATAGGCTACTAGGCAGATTAGGAACGACGTAGGGTCCAAGAACGTCCCATCAGCAGGTCTGAACAAAAGGTTAAAGTAAGCCTGTTATTTAATTTTTTAAAGTATCATCAGGATTAATGGGTTTGGTTTATCGGATGCCAGTATGCATCGATGGCCAAATGGTTGATGTAAAAACTGAGCCAGGCGCGTTAGGGTGCCAGAGAGCTTCGTGGACCCGGTCACTCTGAGGGCTATGAGGAGAGGTGAGCGGCAGGAGGACGCCGAGGCGCCGCCTGGGGCAGCAGTGTGGCGCGGCGAGCCCCCTTCTCCCCCCCAGACTGGGAGGGTTCTACAGGGCTCTGCGCCCTGAACCGCTTCCGACCCGGCACCCCGCCTTTCACTTTGTGCATTAAAAAAGAACATTCAATAATTTGTTTTTATGTATATAAAAATATGTAGGTAAAAGATAAGATATAGATATATCAAAAGATCGTTAAATTTGTTTTGTTTGTTTTTTAAAAAAAGAAATTTAAATATATAAAAATAAAAATAAAGAGAGTGAACAGGGTGGAAGAGAGTAAACTACTACCTGAGAGCGAACCCCACAGTGTGGGGGGAGGGGTAGGCCACAGGCTCTCCTAGCCCACCAATACCTCGGGACAAACAGGCGATTCTATCCACCGGGGCACCAGCGAGGGACTCAAGCACGCTCGCTCCTCTCGCTCTGCACGACTCTCGCTCTCTTTCGCTCTCTCTCAGGCTCGAACCTCCCTCTCTCTCTTTCTCCCTCTCTCTTTGCCACGGGTGCGGGGGGTCACCAGTGCAGGGCGGTCGGGATCAGGTAGAGGTAGAGATCGATCGACCCAACGCTCGGATTCGAAAAGGAACCCGTCGCCATCGAGCAGCTGTTTTTGGTGGGTGTTTTTTGCTCTTGCCTCTCCTCTCTACGACATTCTGTTTGCTCTTTCCCCACACCTCGCGCGCTCTCTCTCTCGACCTGGGACACGACCTTGCCCGGGCCTCAGTTGAACACACCGGGCGGCGGGGAGGGCCGTGCGACAGAGTGGCGCGTGCCTGCTTGCGAGCGATCGCTCACAATGGCCAGCGGGCGTCAACCATGAGTGGAACACATTGGCGTGACAGCATAGGCTCAACCCCAGAGGGAAGGACCAACAGACAGGGTCACCATAAGCGAGTTCTTCCATACGACACAACAGTGAGGCTGGCAAATAAAGGGGTGAAGAATTGGTTAAAAACGTTGGAAAACAATTGGAACAAATTTTGTGCTTTGTGTTTGCTGAATCTGCCCTCGTCACTGAAGCTTATCAAATTTGCATTAAATTTAGGATTTTTACAATTTTGAAAATAAAAATGATCATATTATCCGTACTAGTTTGGATGAATAATAACAACTCATTTCTGGATACATTCCTGGAGTCTAGTGTGTTTGTGCATTGCTGGGGCCTGACCAGCTGCGTGTTGTGGAGGCTCACCTGCCAGCTGACCCGTGACGACAGGTTCTCCACGATCAGACGGTTCTCCGTCCGCATCGGAGGAGGATTCCGACTGAAAGGCAGCGTGAACGTGAATTATAACGAAGGAATAACTACAGACCGGAAGCTTGTCCGTTCTGAATTTACATCACACTAGCACAACAAATAAGGTGGACAGCTCTATAAAAATACAGTTTTCAACATCACCCATTGACTTGGGACGATGAGTATGCAGTGTAACACGAGTAATGGTGACGGCTTGTCTGTGACCAGTCACTTTAAGACCCGTCAGATTGAAGGGGTGCAACACAAGACTGTAGTATATTCCAGACTGGCATTGCAACAGCTTTAACAATGTTTTAATGAATGCGCCGTTACAGCAACAAATTCACCACCACACTATATCCATAGACACAAGGTCAAAGACACCAAAGAGCCAATTACAAACACAAATGACTAGTACTTCCTCTTGGAAATATTCAATGCCAAATACCGGTATACCAACGAACAGGTTACCCTCAATAAATTATACTAATGTAGTGCGGTTCTGGCCTAACGTTGACTCTCATGCGTACCTGCGACCATCCTGGGAACCCCGGCCATAGCGATCAGGGAAGCGTCCTCCTCCGCCTCCTCTATCGCTACCACCTCCACCTCCGCCACCCCTGCCGCGCCCACCACGCAGACGCACACGGGCATGCTCAATGGTCACCCTGGGGACGATCAAAACAAAAATTTGACTTGCATTTACAATCCATCAAATGAACACAGACCGAATCTTGCCATGTATAACGAGTTAAACATGGTTATAGAGACAATGGCTGCGCCTAACTACGCATATGGTCAGGTGGTGTATAACCCCACTAGGCCTTCTTGGGGTCTCACCTCTCGTTGCAGAGCTCTTTGCCATCAAGCTCATAGACCGCATCTTCCGCGTCCCGGGGGTCGTCAAATTCCTGCACAACATGGGGGGGCATAGCTCAATTAAAGCTCTATTCAGCCCCAAAACGACCACAAAAGCAGCAGCAGCAGCACCACCAGAGCCAGACCCCCGTGATTCAGTGTCCCGACTCACCACAAAGCCGAAGCCCCTCTTGAGGTCGATGTCT
Organism: Melanogrammus aeglefinus; assembly: GCA_900291075.1. Classification (NCBI taxonomy): domain Eukaryota; kingdom Metazoa; phylum Chordata; class Actinopteri; order Gadiformes; family Gadidae; genus Melanogrammus; species Melanogrammus aeglefinus. The sequence continues at coordinate 1,022,289 of OLKM01000005.1, forward strand.
CGGATGCGGCCGTAGCCCTTAAAGAACCTCTCCACGTCCTTCTCCCGGGCCGAGGGGTTCAGGCGACCGATGAAGATACGACAACCACTCATGTTCAGAGCCTTCTGCGAAACCAAGGAAGGAGATAAACATCCAGGTTGAGTTACCGGTAAAAAAAAATTGACGTAATATAGGATTAATCGTGGGAATGAGTTGAATGGCGAGCCCGGTTGACCGTGCCCGGCTCCGCCGTGCAGGCCTTAACAAAAAAGGGCCCGTGTATTATAGCTAATAGCTCCACCCAAAGACGATTTAAAGATCGGTTTCCCAACAAAATAGCCAAGGCCTAGACCTTCTGGTCATATTAACACGTTTTAGAGCAACTACGGTGTGGTCAACGACGTACCTTTTTTGTTTTACGGAGAAAGGACGCAGCGCTTCCTTGTCTGAACGCGAGTAAACAGCAAACAACCTCCCCACAAAATGGAGTCGCTTTTTTATTCAACAGAAACCGTCATACAGCGCCGTGCACCGTCTTTATCTGGCCGCTGGGGGGCGGTCGGACACCATCTCCAACCGCATGCGCACTATTTTATTTATTGATCCCACATCGATGCGCGGTTGGAGATGAAATCGATGTGGGATCAATAAATAAAATACTGCGTGTTGCAGCTTGTGTGGGATATTTGGATATACAGTCATTTATTCAAACCAACCCCTGCTAAGCATAAGCTTTCCGATTTATACCATACCAACCCTGCTAAGCATAAGCTTTCAGATTTCGTACTGAATGAGCTGGCCTATTCAGTCAAAAAACTAATAACGTAACGTGCAAGAGTCTGAAATGGGCTGTTAGGTTCAATGGAATTATCCAGGTGAATAATATGCTACCATGCCCGGATCTTCTGTACCTTAACTGAACTGCAACTGAATAGAATAAACTGTAATGTGTAATGACATATTTATTTCAGCCCCCCATGGTTTCGGCTGACTTGGTAGCTAATGCAGGGTGTTTAATAAATGACACTTCACCCTCCCACTTCAAAAGAAAGCTTTAATTAGAAAGTTATATACACACTGTAAAATTAAATTAAACTTTATACAAATATTAAATTACTATTTTGACACCCACTGTCAGGTACAGAGGAGGAGACCAAAGCAAAAAGCAGTGAGAAGCAGAATCATTAAGAACATGTTTTTCTCATCGTTTCTCTGGAAAGCGGCACTGTACAACAGTGCTTCTGGACGCAAAGTTTTAATTCAATCTTCTTAATGTATAGATATATATATGTATATATATATATATCGGATTCCCATGTAGTCTAAATGGCCTTGTAGCTAATGAGAAGAAGCAGAAAGGACTAGTGATGATTATGGGGGCCCTGCAGCGCCTGGAAGCCTCGTGGACAAAGGGAGGAGGAAGAGGTGCTTTTTCTGAGTGGCCTCCGAAACATAAGAAAACCACATGAAACAAAGAAAGCAACCCGCCAAAACACAAACAAGACATTGTTATGCATAGAAAAAAATAATGTAAGTAAGGCCATTGGAAACACAGAAGACATTGCATTGTTGTATTGCAGGGGGGAAAAAAAATACAAAGGCAATAGAAACCAGACCAAAAATAAAAAGGCAAAAATAAAAATGTACAAGTCTAAGGCAACATTAGCTGCAATAATGTAGCCATCGACGACGAAGGGCTGTGTCAATGAGTAATGACAACAGAATCATAAAACATGATATTCATTTGGAAATGGACATCACCGATAAAGTCATGGGGTTTTCAGAGAGACCGGGTCAACCCAAAAAACGTGCATCAAGCGGTTATTAAAATAAACACTTATTACCTTTTTTAAAAGGAAGGTGATTGATAATGAATATGATAATGAGGGTTCTCAAACACACTCAGCATCCGTAAAAAGGACATCTCTTGAACCATTATTATTTTTTTTTCTTTACTGCAACCAGCTGCAGTAGTGTCGATAAGGATCTGAGGATGCAGACTCCATCAGAACAGAGAGTCAAGTCCTTGAGAAGTCCTCAAGTGAGCCCATCTGCTCCGGCCACTTACTGCCACGGACATATTCCATATTTTTATTTGAAGGGGAGCACTACACAAATCGTACACTCTTCTCAATTTCTACAGTAGACGGTTGCTGGGGACTTACGACAATTTGTTGCTTCCCATTTGCAGCCGGCCACACGAGTGGACAGCTTGCTCTTTTTCGCCTTACTGAGACTGCACAGACCGAAAGAGATGACTGGATGCTCAAACACACACTCACACACGCCTTTAACTCTAGGCAACCCCACCTACCAACGCACGCCAAACTGAGCCCCACAACCCAAGCAATAAATACAATCAGGTGCAGAAAGTAATGAAAAGGACCCCCAAAATAAATCCGGGGGTCACACACACACACACATACACACACAGACATCCAAATGCACACACACATGCATGACACACACACACACATCTCCCAGACCATAGGACGCCAACTTTCCATACAACTTTCCATTTTCACGCCAACTTTCCATTTTCCATACAAAATACTAATCAACAAGTCGTTGATTGGTATTTTTTCCTAATTTGCTCTTTGTCGATGCGTGTGTAGTGACACAGGTTTATTTAGAGCCAGATCATCGATGGTGATCCACATGTGACCGGCCAGATACGGGCGGGGTGGGGGCGTGCCGGGGTGAAGCAATGGATGAGGTGAGGCAATGCACAGCCTAAAGTACACAACCTGTACGTTCTGCTTGTATATCATCACACACACATTGAGAGAGACGGAGAGTTTGGTTTATACTGGGGCGGACACACTCGATATGCATGTCTGTGTGGCAGCAGGCAAGAGTCTATTAACGGGGTGGAGAGAAGGAGGACGTTTGCGGGCGGTTTGCTTCTTCTTCTTTTTGGTTGCGGTCTGTGTGTGTGTGTGTCTGTGTGTGTGTCTGTCGTGTGTGTGTGTGTGTGTGTGTGTGTGTCTGTGTCTGTGTCTGTGTGTCTGTGTCTGTGTGTCTGTGTCTGTGTGTCTGTGTGTCTGTGTCTGTGTGTCTGTGTCTGTGTGTCTGGGTTGGTGGGGACTGGTTGAGATCCACAGTCAGGCCTCATCAGCAGTAAGCGAGCTCGGGGTGACAGATAAGAGTGGGACTCTGGGTGTCAAGCTTCATGCTTCCTTCAGCAAAGGAATATCTGTTGGGGGGGGGGGAGACAAACACAGCCATCAGACATGTTAGACAACAACAACATTAACAAAAACAACGGCAATAACCCCAGAGTGCTTTATTTGTAATTTCACTCCCTGGGCTATGTGTAATACCACGGAGGAGTGAGTTTAGTGCCGGTTGTAAAGCTCTTTGATATATGCTACAGGGACATTGTCTTCCAGGAATTGCTGCTGTTCTGACCCTAGCTGTTTAAACACAGTTCCAGTTGAAATACCTCTCTCCGGTTACCTTCCGTGCAAGACTAGAGTAGTACACAAAAGTGCTTTATTGATCTACGAAGGAGAATTCGGTAATAAAGACTACATCAAACAACCCAAGTGAGGATAAACGTCAAAGAACATAACCCAAGCCAAGCGTTCATACTATTTTCTAAGTGCTCTTCTTGAATTATCTTGATCTCTATTTGTGGTTCAGAAGCTCACATAAAAGAAGTACTGTATAAGTCAAGCATTTTCTCTTCCCTTTTTTTTTTCACTTCACTTTTTGTCTGTGGCTCAATCTCACGCCTTTTAAAAAGGAACCTGCCAACCAGCACTGTCCATTTGCAAACGTCTCTTCGGCATTGCCGAAATTCCGATATTGATAAACGGATAAACGCCTCATAAACATGAACCACCTCGTGAACTTAAACGTTGTCCCGACTTAAACCACAACGTTATTTGGAATTTGACCACCAGAAGAAGATAATTATTTCTAGACTTTATTTTCTTTAGCTTAGATTGCCTAGTTAGACCAGGAAGGTAGAGTTAACAGTTGATTTCCCTCTGTTCAGTGGAGCAGTCAGATGCTCAGAGGACGGCGCCACCCTGTTCCCCTGCTGCAGTACGGCAGCCTTCATGAGAGGGAGCGCACAGACAGTGTGCCGCCACATCACCACTCACCATCAGAGTAGTCGTCACCCGAGGTCACGGACAGCAGGCTGTGCTGGTCGCTGCTGTCGGAGTCTCTGCGGAGGGGCAGCGGCGCCGCGCACGCCCCCCTCAAGGGCCCTCTAGCCCAGGAGGACGAGGCAGAGGAGGAGGAGGAGGAGGAGGAGCCGGAGGGGTGGGGCGCCTGGTGAACCAGCACCGTCTCCGCGTGGCGGCGTGACGAGGAGGAGGAGGAGGAGGAGGAGGTGGAGGGGAGGCAGAGGTCCAAGTCTCTGTGGTGGAGCTGGTGTTGGTGGTGATGGTTCTGGTGGTGTTGGTGGCGGGTTCTAGAGGGACCCGCCTCCGAAGGCCCCTGGTGTTGCTGTGGCAACGGGCCCTCGGAGAACACGATGGGGACCCGGGACTCGGACGGAAGCTGGGCTGGGGGAGGAGGAGGAGGAGGAGAGGGCGGAGGGCTGCTGCGAGCGCCGTCGCTGCCGTACACCGCCTCTTCGTAGGAGGGCAACGCCACCTGCACGCCCTCCACCATGATGGAGCACGACTGGCCAGACACGCCCTGCTCCCTCCTGGAGAGACAGACAGACAGAATACCAGGTTAGGCCCGCACGTACATAGACATATTTGAAAACATTGTATTTTCTCTGTGTTTTGGCCTCCTGCCTAGAAGAAAAAAATATTTTCGGTGGCTGAAAATGGAGTGTGATGAAGCTTGAGCTTTTTGAACCGCAGATTTCTTTGTGTTCGTGAGAACATATGTTTGTTCATTTTTGTTAATAATAATTTCTTAATAATAATAATTTCTTCTGTGGTATTTGACTTGTTCATAGGACAGACTATCGCCACCTACTGGCCTGGGCATGACTATTCAGGCATTTACATTTGCATTCTTGTTCTTTTTAGCAGCTATGAGGGCCGCATGCCTCCACATTGCCTGCTCTATCGGTGCACTTGATTGGAGTCCGGTGGGCAGCTCTTCGTTACGGCCACCACAGCCAATCCCTGGGTCGGTGGGCAGCTCTTCGTTACGGCCACCACAGCCAATCCCTGGGTGGCAGCCCGACTAAAGGTCGCCGGGCGCGGGAACAAAGTGTTAGAGCTTTTTAATCATGGAAGGGTGGCTGGGAAATGTGCTTGAGACAGCTTGCGACCCGGGGGCCTGGTTCAATGACTTTTTCATAGTTATGTTTTTCAATAGTCACTCAACGTTGACTCGCCTAACCGGCTGCCGAGGTATCACCTCAGCTGTTCCGGTGTTTGGATTGGTTCTCGAAACGACAGAGCCATGGCTGTTGTATTTGCTTAAAGCCGCATGTCAAAACAGATCCATCTCCTTGAACCAAGGTTTCCATAAATTAATGGAAACGTGAAATAGTTTCTATGGGCGGGTGTGTGCGTGCGTCTGGTTAAAACGTGATTATAAACCACATTAATGTTTAAAAATGCTCAATTCCATGATCCCTTCGATCCATGTTTGATTCTGAAGGGTTTCTATGAGCGTATCAGACACCAGTCAACCCACTGGCAGCAAATGGTGTTATGATTGAATGTTCTTAAATGAATGAATAACATCCAGCCTTGTGTGTCTCGTCGGGCTTGTGATCTACATTCATCACATCCCCAATGGGCCGACATCAGTCAGCATGTATGATCTCAGTTCAACTCATCAACCAGGGACTCGCGCTGGCCATTGAACAGGACTAAAAGAGCAGATGAATAGCAGTCTGTGGTGCAGTGCTTTGTACTGGAGTCTCATCAGCTCCTGATCTGTGCTCACCACGGTTTGAAACTGAGACAAAAAGACGAAATTGCTGTTCCAAAGTTGCAACTCGCTGAAACTTCTGCCTCCGTAACACATGTGCGTGCCAGTGCACAAAACCACACCTACAAGATCACGTCTAATGCACCTTAGGGTTACTTCTGATAGAAAAAGTGATGTTTAGTGCCCTCAATTATAAGATAAGATAAGATATACTTTATTCATCTCAACAGAGAAATGTAGGTGTTCCAGCAGCCAGCATACAAACACACAACACATGTACACATACACATCCCACCTAAACAAAACCATGAGCCCACAATATCTAGCCTAGGATAGAAAAAGTGGAATGGCTGGTCCATGTGCATAAGTAGCTGTTACTCAAAGATAACAGCACAAAATGTGTACAAATATACAGGTGAGCAAATAAACAGGTGTGCAATAAACAGGTGCAATAAAATAAAATAAAAAATACATATATGCATAATATATAAGTTTATTCTACTTCATTTAAGAATGCTCGATCCTGAATTGGCTGGGAGGGGTGCATTAATCCGGCGTATTGCCCGCTGAATTGTTGGCTCTACTTGCTGCTGACTGAGCACAGTAGATCAATACGCCGCTTGCATCGTTTTCTATCAAATACATTTCCAACATGAAGGTCCATTGGTAAAAATAAACCTTGTTTAAAAAAAGTTTCTGTTATAAAATGATCGCATGTATCGCAATCATTTTGCTTATATTTATTGCAAATAAAAATTATTTGGAATAAGGAGTGCATGTTTGATCGATCGTCATTAAAGCTGACTTGATACGAATGTAACAACTACGTCGTTAAACTAGTGATCAGTTGCAACCTTGTGTGGTTGCTATAGAAACGCGTTACCTATAGCTGAGCTAACGGTATTCACCGTAGGTCTAAAGGGAACTACTTTTCGAGGGAGATGAATTTAAACAGCATACATTTAATAAGCATGCAATACGAATAAGAAAAAGGTTAATTATTAAAGTATATGAATTGTTTTATTATGTTGGCCGGCGCGAAGTAGAATAAACGGAATAATCACCTCAAGGCAGGGCAATAAACAGTTTGATATGCCCGGCTCGCGGAAGGTTACCATATCAAACTGTTTATTGCCCGGCCTCTCGGTGATTATTCCTTACTTATTCTACTTCATTTAAGAATGCTCGATCCTGATTGGCTGGGAGGGGTGCATTAATCCGGCGTATTGCCCGCTGAATTGTCGGCTCTACTTGCTGCTGACTGAGCACAGTAGATCAATACGCCGCTTGCATCGTTTTCTATCAAATACATTTCCAACATGAGGTCCATTGTAAAAATAAGGCCTGGAATAAGGAGTGCATGTTTGATCGATCGTCATTAAAGCTGACTTGATACGAATGTAACAACTAACGTCGTTAAACTAGTGATCAGTTGCAACCTTGGTGTGGTTGCTATATAGAAACGCGTTACCTATAGCTGAGCTAACGGTATTCACCGTAGGTCTAAAGGGAACTTACTTTTCGAGGGAGATGAATTTAAACAGCATACATTTAATAAGCATGCAATACGAATAAGAAAAAGGCTAATTATTAAAGTATATGAATTGTTTTATTATGTTGGCCGGCGCGAAAGTAGAATAAACGGAATAATCACCTCAAGGCAGGGCAATAAACAGTTTGATATGCCCGGCTCGCGGAAGGTTACCCATATCAAACTGTTTATTGCCCGGCCTCTCGGTGATTATTCCTTACTTATTCTACTTCATTTAAGAATGCTCGATCCTGATTGGCTGGGAGGGGTGCATTAATCCGGCGTATTGCCCGCTGAATTGTCGGCTCTACTTGCTGCTGACTGAGCACAGTAGATCAATACGCCGCTTGCATCGTTTTCTATCAAATACATTTCCAACATGAGGTCCATTGTAAAAATAAGGCCTGGAATAAGGAGTGCATGTTTGATCGATCGTCATTAAACGTAGGTCTAAAGGGAACTACTTTTCGAGGGAGATGAATTTAAACAGCATACATTTAATAAGCATGCAATACGAATAAGAAAAAGGCTAATTATTAAAGTATATGAATTGTTTTATTATGTTAGCCGGCGCGAAGTAGAATAAACGGAATAATCACCTCAAGGCAGGGCAATAAACAGTTTGACATGCCCGGCTCGCGTAAGGTAAGCCGTCCACTAGCCGGGCATATCAAACTGTTTATTGCCCGGCCTCTCGGTGATTATTCCTTACATATATAAGTTTGATAGCAGCTCAAGCTAAAGTTTAAATTAATATTCTTCTCTCCTTACTAAAAAGGGGAGTATATTATAAGTGCAATTTCCAGTAGGCAAAAAAGTATTCTTATATCTGTCCTTTCTGCAGATTAGCTGTCGTAGCCTCCCACTATGATTAAGGTTATGATAAGGTCATCCCATTTATGACCTTTTACTCGATTTACCCAATTAACCTACCCTGAAAAGGGATTGAAACAAAATAATAACACTGTTAAACGTTTTTAGAGAAATGAGCGGTTCTGTTCTGGAACAGTGAGAATGGTTTAGTTTTTTGTTACATTTTTTGTTTATGTTAAAATATTGTTTGCTGCTCCGGGTTTTTGTTCCTACTTAAACGGTTTCCAACCCTGGTATGTTCTTGTGTGAGGTGCACATGTGTGCTGGCGTGTATGCGTGACTGTGTGTGTGTGTGTGTGTGTGTGTGTGTGTGTGTGTGTGTGTGTGTGTGTGTGTGTGTGTGTGTGTGTTGTGTGTGTGTGTGTGTGTGTGTGTGTGTGTGTGTGTGTGTGTGTGTGTCTCACCTGCTGTGGTGGAAGGACTTGAGTTTGGGCTGCAGCAGGACAAACAGCACCACTAGCAGCAGGATGAGGATCACAGAGCTGGCGGTGGAGGCCACGATGGAGAGGGCGGGCATGCCCAACGGAGAGGTGGGCTCCCTGTCTGTAGCAGGAGAGAACACGGTTAACACGGGACACACACACACACCCTGCTCCTGACCCAGGTAGTGGGAGTACGTCAGTGGGGGTTAAACAGGGGGAGTTCTGACTTGTTTTTCCAGAAAGTGAACTGATACTACGATTTATTGCATGTGATTGGTTTTCACAGAAGCAATTACTTCCTTTAAATTCACACTTATCACTCAACTCATTGGAACGGGGTGCTTGAGTAACCATCGGTGAGATGGGTGCGTGTTGGTGCATGCAGCCTGATGGTTAAACCTCAGAGGGCCCCACCTTGGCCGAGGCGGCAGCTGATCTGCATGGGCGCGTCCCACTCCCCGTTCTGGCAGGTGAGGAACTTGTAGTCCCCCTTGAGGGCGTACCCCTCGTCGCAGAAGTACTCGATGACGGTCTTCTGGGCCAGGCGATGGCAGGGCGTGGGGTGACACCGGTAGCCCCCGTTCTCCGGCTCCGTGGGGGGCGAACACACTATGGAGGACACACACAGGGGGCCCGTCAGAACCATGAAGGCTACGGGGTGCTCGCTCAACACTGAATGACTGAAAGGCCTCAAAACGTCTGGATCACGGCCCTGGATCACAGCGTGAGGTCGGGGCCCCGGGGATTGGATTGGCGTTCAGTTGCAAAAGTGACAAAGAACATGAAATCCACAGAGCTGTGTTCTTTTTTTTTGCCCGTTGCAGGTTTTATATACACAGGAGCTGAAACGTCTGATGATACAACATGAAATATTAAGCCTGTCCTCAAAGCACAGAAGAAAGAAAACCGCATCAGAGGAAAAAATTCAGTGGGCGAAAAGTAATATAGGATCATCCAAGCTGCCTCAGATATCTATACAAGGCTCCATTCATCCTCTTTGTGTGTTGAGACTACAGAGTGACGAGCACTGCGCTAGCTCCATATGCATAGAGAATGGATCTCACTGTACGCTCACAAGGAACACAAAAACCTTGTGAAGCGTTGTGGCGTATTTTCTCCAAGCATGCAATTTGTCTCCCTATCTCTCTCTGTCGAACATCCCCCATCAACCAGCACCATACATGAACATACATGGTGCTCTGAACCGTGCTACTGCCGATGCTTCGATCGTACAAGGACACCGACTCAGGGGAGCACCCAACCCTTTCCCTCATGTCAAGGACATTGTGTGTGACAATCGGGGAATGATGTGGGAAATATTGTCCAATCTGTCCTCTTTAAAATAAGACCCCATCTTTTTTCAAGATCAAGAAGCAAAAAAAGACAAATATCAAACTTCAAACTGAATTTTACAACGCCGATGCGGGCTAATCGTATGCGTTCCATCAATATATAAAATGTTTCTTAAACAAATCAATGCCATTTTTTAGTCCTTGAAAGGTTGGGTGACAACACTTTCAAACAGTGGAGGGGGCTTTAAAGAGAAAAGTAAAGATTATATATTCATCTCTTTGAAAGTTCTTTGATAGGGAAGTCTGCTCGGGTGATAACCCTTAACTCAAAGGCTTTCATGAACCTCTCTTATCTCTAGTTTCATGAACCTATTAACCTTTAATGGAATAACCCCACTTGACTTACAAGTCAAATTGATTTTGTCCATTTTATATTAATGTTTCTTTACTATGTTTACCAGACTCCAACACTAATTTCTTGCACGTGTTAAACTAAACCAACTGCTGCCGAAGCTGATAAACAATGGTGGCGGCGGGTTGATGGGCGAGCAATGCATGCAGGGTCACTCGGCGCTCACCGTTACTGCGGAGGCAGCGCGGGGGCGGGTGGGACCAGGCCCCGGTGCCGGTGCAGGTGATGGTGGGGGGGCCGTCCGGGGCGTAGCCCACCTCACAGCCGTAAGTCAGCAGGGTGCCAGGCGGGAAGGAGCCCCGGTTGGCCTCCGTCTGGTTCACCAGGTCCCCGTGGACCATGCCTTCTGGACGGGAACATCCTGCAGGAGGGAACCACAGGGGGGTGAGTGAAGGGTGAGTGGGAGGGCGCTGGGTGGGCTGAAGGCTGCAGGGCGAGTCGTCGGTTAATGGACCCTCTGCAACGAAATGTAAAGACTCAGGAGGGTCAGGACAGGAGCAAAGGCATTGTTATCATCTGCTCCAGTGACAGTCGGCTATGAGCCCTGCATCACATTTTAATAATGGGCGGTGATAAGATACAAGGGTGGACACAATGAGGATAATTGGTTGCCTCCAGGCAGAGGCAATAGTGGTTTATCAGGACCGGGCTGCTGTGCACCGTTGACAGACCATAGGTGACGCCGGCCCCACTGATGGCTCCGATAAACACCATGGCGGGAATTTTTATTTTATTTTTATATACCAGGTCCAGATTAAATTTCATGTTCTGATAACCACGAGGGAAGCAGACACTCTTTGCAAAGCCGAGGGAGAGACCGTCTGAGCTGCCAGCACCAGACGGAATCATCAAAGGCACTTTCTTTTTTTTTTTTTTACATTTGGCTTGCATCATTGGCCCTCTTATTATCGCTTTTGATTCAGAGGAACGCCATGATTGCATTCCCAGGTACGAAGAGGATCCTTGGCCCGGGCGATTCGCTGAGCCACGAACCAACTGGCTGAGATGGAGGAAAGTTCTGCCAGAGTCAATGATTTGCAACTTCACATGCTGCCTCTCTGACATTGCAGTGTCACCATGGTGTTTGTGTGTGTGGGCGGCTGTGTGTGTGAACAACAATATTATCCCTGTACGAGGAAGGAATACCACGACTTCGTGGCAAACTACTCTTGCCAGCTTAGCCTGCCGCACCTTTTCATGAAAAAAAACACAGTACGTCTGCACATGCATCACAATCCTCAAACACACTCTATATCACACACACCCTGCCTCTCTCCGGTCCTCTCCGCCGCCCCCCCCCCCCCCCACACACACACACACACACACACACCCTTGGAGTTCCAATCTGTTGAAAGCAGCAGGGCTTGTTTCGATGCAAGCTCTGACATAACATTGCACCACCTGTCCAAACAGAGACACAAGCAAGCGGTGACTTTGGTGTCTCTCAGCGATATTGATTTTGTGGGCTGAGACACACGTACACACAAATGGTCCTTGAGTGGACACGGTGACGAGCTGTGATGAGCTGTTGTGGCGGGGCCCATGGGAGCGATGAGAGGAGCTACGGCTGTCGGTGGAATCTGTCGGCTCCTGACCTTGCTCTGCGGAGGAAGGCGTCGGTCTTGGAGACGTGCGCCGGGGCGTCTGCTACTCACGTTAAATAACGGGGTGCTTCATTAAGCCTTTATTAAATCTGCTCCAAGAAACGTACAGAAAACATATCTATACACAAAATATATGAGAAGTAGCAATGTCCAAGCGTTTGTTACCCTTGCCAATGACGCCCGGAGAGGCAATGCAACCCAAACCAATGTCTACTCAATGGCCCACTAGGAAACAACATCAAAGAATAGCCTTAATAATATCTATTTTTTTATCTCCTTCCCACATAACGCTGCTGTCACTGAAAGGAATGATAAACCGGGAGGGAGAGGGGATTTAAAACAGACCATTTGAGGGCTTTTGAAGGGCGAGACAGCTATTGAGTGAGGACAAAACAACGAAATGACAGATCTGAAGAGTGTGTGATCAAGGTAGTGGTGTGGTGTGAGAGACCGAGAGAGAGTGACAGACAGAGGGGGTGGGGGGGTGAAGGAAATAACATGAACATTAAGGAGAAGATGGTGTCTGCTTCTGAGTAAGCGATGAGAAGTCGAAAAAGGCAGGTTGTGGCGTGTCTTCTGAGTATCCAACCCACAAGAGAGATGAGCATCCACACTGAAAAGCATGCATGCAGAAGGCAGCAGTCAGTCCCCTACCAAACACAGTAATCTACCAAGAAACCCACGGGTGGAGACGCTCCGGAGTCTATTACAGGGAAATCCAGGATATCCGTTTGTGTGCACAGCTGCTTTAGCTAAATATTCTTAATAAATCACACACCAACCAAGTCCCAAACCTTAATTCATAGGGTAGAAAAAGGAACATGCTGATTGACACCAGGGAGCCTTTTAGCTGTGTGTATCTGGCCAGTTCGGTGGGAGACACGGTCACACACACACTGGCTGCAATCACAGTAGAAGCTGCGTTTCCAGAGTGAGTGTGATCGAATGGTGTGATACTACTCAGTCAATAGTGAATCCTTTGTGAGAAGTCTGTTCAGAGAAGTGTGGAAGGCGCTGGGGGACACCACAGTCTGGTACATGATATATTTCCATTCATAGAGATGATGTGGAGGGAGTCGCTGCAGTGCTATTGGGAAAATAGGGCTGCACAATGCACTTGAAATACAAGGTATCTGTTGTGAAATCTCATAGCCTGCGGCAGGCTGTGGCATATCGCTTATTAGTCAAAAGTTTGAGAAAGGTGATGATTCAATTAAGATAATTACACAGGGATTTGTAGATCTAACATATTCTATCAACGTAATCCAGTGGTATTCTTCAATGGGATGGAGTAAAATATTTGGTAAAATCTGAATACATAGGATTGCGTATTAAATCAATCCTAAGATATTATTTGCCAAAAGATCAACCAATGTGTACAGCTGCTAAGGGTCCCTGGTTTGAAGGGGAAGTCATCCTACTTTTGTAGCTCTGCTCATTGCCATTCATGTTGAAAAGCCACCATAGGTTATTCCTCCTTACTCAAAACAGAGATTGCAGCAAGTGCATGGGGATGTACTGTTTTCCTGTAACCTTAATAAACGGTTTATTTACTGCTCAAAAAGCTCTCTGCCTGTGTATCTGAAAGGGCAACGTTCTACCCCAACATATCAAAATGAAACCCAGCCAGGCAACACCAGTGGTGTCCTATAAACCAGTGGTGTCCTATAAACCAGTGGTGTCCTATAAACCAGTGGTGTCCTATAAACCAGTGGTGTCCTATGAACCAGTGGTGTCCTATGAACCAGTGGTGTCCTATGAACCAGTGGTGTCCTATGAACCAGTGGTGTCCTATGAACCAGTGGTGTCCTATTAACCAGTGGTGTCCTATTAACCAGTGGTGTCCTATAAACCAGTGGTGTCCTATTAACCAGTGGTGTCCTATAAACCAGTGGTGTCCTATAAACCAGTGGTGTCCTATAAACCAATGGAGCCCTGTAAACCAGTGGTGTCCTATAAACCAGTAGTGTCCTATAAACCAATGGAGCCCTATAAACCAGTGGAGCCCTATAAACCAGTGGAGCCCTATAAACCAGTGGAGCCCTATAAACCAGTGGTGTCCTATAAACCAGTGGTGTCCTATGAACCAGTGGTGTCCTATGAACCAGGTGTCCTATGAACCAGTGGTGTCCTATGAACCAGTGGTGTCTTATTAACCAGTGGTGTCTTATTAACCAGTGGTGTCCTATTAACCAGTGGTGTCCTATTAACCAGTGGTGTCCTATAAACCAATGGAGCCCTATAAACCAGTGGTGTCCTATAAACCAGTGGTGTCCTATAAACCAGTGTAGCCCTATAAACCAGTGTAGCCCTATAAACCAGTGTAGCCCTATAAACCAGTGTAGCCCTATAAACCAGTGTAGCCCTTTAAACCAGTGCTGTCCTATAAACCAGTGCTGTCCTATTAACCAGTGGTTTCCTATAAACCAGTGGTTTCCTATAAACAGGTGTGGGATGCTTTCATGTCCTCACAGGAGTATAGGTGTGCCTCGTGAGGCAGCTTGCAACATGGTATTAGAAAGAAGGAGAGGGGTGGAGTGGGTTAGGACGGTGTTCAAATCTTCTGTCAACATCTCCCCCTTCACATCTGTCGAGGCCGCCACTCGTACAAGAAATGACGCGGCTTCCAACAAAAAACAATTTTCATCATCCTCTATAGGCAACGAGGAAGCGACCAAAGCAGATAGCGTTAGAGCCCGACGAAACTGCAGCCCGCCAGCTGCTGACCTGCCCTGTGTGACAATCACCGTGAGAGAGAAGGAGGGAGGGGGCTTGTGGATGTGTGGCATTTTGTGTATTGACGTCGCAATGCTGCTTATGTTTGTGTGTGCTTGTGCTTGTGTGCATGTGTGTGTGTGTATGGATTAAACTGTAAAGACGATAGGGGATGATGAGGCCCTCTCTGGCCTGGTAAATATGTTTTTGTTCCTTTGTCGGTTCTTCCCTAAATCCTTCACTGCTGCCGTTATTGCTGCTGCTGTTGTTGTTTTGCGATGCAGGGATAGACTTGAGGGTATTTAAATTTGTTTTTTTGAGTAGGGTGGGTCAACCATTTCCTCTCCCACTAATCTGGCAGATTGTCTAAGACAAACTGTCATTATTTGAGTGCAGTAGCGCTTTCCTTTGTGTGACAGTGTCTAATGGATAATGTTTATAACAGATTGCTCAAATGCTAGAAAGACATGCATGTGTGTGTGTCACCAGGAACATGTGTGTGTGTGGGTGAGAGAGATATGCGGCAACTGTCATCTGAAAATAGGAGTGGTCTTTGTCGGTTGTTTAACATTATAACGACAGTTGCTGACAGGCGTAAATGTCATGGGAACGAAGAAAAGGACAGGGGATTGCTTAAGGCTTTAGGAACCCTTCGGAGCCGCAAAAGGGAGAGATAACCCGCAAAGGTGACCATAGTGGATCCATAATAACGAGATATTGAAAAACTCCAATATATAAACCACAGACTAGAAAATACTAGGATACTGCATTGAAACGCATGTCCCGACTGCAATGTCAGTAAAAATATCCACCCAACACCAGCGTGTCCACACTTTAAAGCCAAAGCGTGTATGTGCGTACAGTTTGTATATGTAAAGCAGGCTTGTGTGAGTGTGTTTAGCTCAAGCAAAAGAGGATCTATTGCCTGCACTCACTTTCATTCTTGTGAACAGGACACGGAGGAGAGCTGGGTGTACAGCCCTTCACACTATATAGAGTGACACGGTTTGGCCACGCCGAGCTGCCAGCCTGTGAAATGCAATCGCTACACAGGCCGATTGAAGTCTGCGGCAGTGATACTACCAGTCTCGTGTTATGCCTGTGTGTGCGTGCGTGCGTGTGAAATGGTAACACGGCGCCTGTGTGCAGGGACACGGCCCGCGTCAGCCAATGTGCGATTAGCTACGTATAACTCTGGTCAGATAACAGCTGGTGCCTGTTTGAGCACAGAGTTCAACGGAGGACCTGCTTTGCATACAGAAAGACTCAGAGAAGAACGGAGAGACAGGGAGAGAAGAGGCCAGGGGGGAAACACAGAGAACTGAACTGGAGGGAATGCAAGGTCGAAAGAGAAGTCTGTGGTATAACATGAAGCAAAGATGTTATGCCAAGTCAATGACGTTAATGGATGACGTTGATGACAAAATAGTGGGAACCAACAGCAAGCTGCGATGTTCTAATTTTAGACACACACACACACACACACACACACACACACACACACACACACACACACACACACACACACACACACACACACACACACACACACACACACACACACACACGCACACACACACGCTAGGCAGTATATTAATATTAAATCGATATCAACCTATGAGACAGGATGTCGCCTAATAGGCCTTTCAAACATATGCAACGTAAATCGTACATCTACGAATAATCCCCAGTGGGCTGTATGTGTGAACACAAATGTCAGAATCTGACCCTCCGGAGTTAAACCCACCAGGTCCCTGGCTTAAAGTCCAGAATCTGAAATCCGGAGAACGAGAGAGTGGGCGTTTTGCTGACGTTTCTACC
Source organism: Melanogrammus aeglefinus (assembly GCA_900291075.1). Lineage (NCBI taxonomy): Eukaryota > Metazoa > Chordata > Actinopteri > Gadiformes > Gadidae > Melanogrammus > Melanogrammus aeglefinus. The sequence continues at coordinate 1,038,797 of OLKM01000005.1, forward strand.
ATGGACTGACACAAAACAGGGAGCATGGCTGCTTCTTACTTTTACAGTTGTATACGGAGGATGTTTGAACATGTCTGATGCGGCTTAGCTCCTGCTGTGTGTTGCATGTTTGATAAGGCAACTCCTGATCATCTCCAGACCTGATTCTCTGAGTTAATTCGGAGTTCATATGTATAAGGCCTTTTGGATATTAGATAATGCAATATCGCAATAGGGCATAAGGATTTTCTTTCCCTCGTATTAAAGGCTGCATTACAGTAAGGGAAGTGATTTCTTTAAACTAACAGGCTTTTCTAGCTGTTGTATTATTTCCCTTAACTCCTCCATCCTTATACCCACATTGCTGATGATTATTTATCAAAAATCTCAATGTGTAAATATTTTTTGAAAGCACTGATAGTCATCCCTACAATATTGTCCCATCATCAATATCGAGGGTCAGAATATAAGATACACGATTTTGTAAATATCGCACACAGCTAGCTACAATATAAACGGTTTCATGTTTAGCTTTCATGTTTTACATCCAGGCTAGGCCTCTCTATATATATTTTTTTTTTTAAAGTTTCTCTCAAAACTGTTATGTTCATTTTGCAATAAGCTTTTAAAGTTAGAAAATACATTTTATTTTAAAGAATTTTTCTGTTATTTTATAAAGACAATGAATTTATTTCTTTAGCACAAAACCTGCTCTATAGCGATACATATTCGGTTATTGAAATATTCTATTACTTTTACAGTATATTGGGACTGAGCATTATGGCCATATCAGCCAGCCCTTACTCACACACCACACACCACACACACACACACCTCCATCTGCTGGGGCCTCTAGGGGGTTGGAAGGCGGACAGCCCTGAGGATGGGTGGAGTGTGTGAGGGGGGTGCGGGGGTTGTAGGGAGTCACCCACACATTTGTACAAAAAGCAAATGCTTTAGTACACACAGATACAGGGAGTGAGTACTCGTGTGTATATCTATGTGTCCCTTGGTAGGCAGCAGGCCTGCCTTTATCTGTGCTTTGAACGTCTTATATGCATGTACGAGAAAAGGCCTCGTGTGTGTGTGTGTGTGTATATGTATGTGTGCGTGCATGAGCCACAGCTCAGGCATTCATTTCCTCATACACACACTGTCCAGCTACACCCGGTCCAGCTATGCCCAGTCAGGTTCTGCTGAGAACCATGTTGTTAAATCAACAGGAAACTCTGCTCCAACAAAAGCCAGAGAGAGAGAGGCATCTTCTTGTCCCCTTGCCTCGCACACCCCTGCCTGCAGGGCCTGTGTGCTTTGAAAAACTGAAAACTGATGGAATTCTCACACACAAAAAAATCTATTGAACACACGTCCACGTGTGCTGCTAATACAGTCTATTGTCTCCTGTGACTTAATGGAGGGGGGCAGGGAGAGGGAACCGATGCAGATTTAGGCCCAATCCCATTCCTACCCCTTATGCCTTCCCCTTATGCCTTCCCCTTACCCCTTCAAAACAAGGGGGTGGGGTAAGGGGAAGAGGTAGAAATGGGATTGGGCCTTAAGCAGCGTGCCTCTAGAAAAGAACAACAGGGCAACTTTGCATGTGAAGGGATAAATATGAATGCGAGACCAAACAGGGGGTGGATGGTGGGGGATGCCATTATGTGACCCCCATTACACACACACACACACCAGTGGGAGCAGATGGGTGGACGTTAAAGGGGGACAGAGAACCCCCCCACTTGTTTCCCTCTCTCTGATTCTCAGGGACAGCTGGAAGGCAGACATTCCATCCTCTCAGCTTTCAGAGGAAAAACAAAGAGACACACACACACACGTGTACATGCTCGGCGACACTCACACATACACAAAGAAACACACACACACACACACACACACACACACACACACACACACACACACACACACACACACACACACACACACACACACACACACACACACACACACACACACACACACACACACACACACACACACACACACACAACAGCAGGTCTTCTAATGCAACTGTGATGATTGTATTCCAACAGTGTAAAGCCTGCCTCCCAACCAAGTGTGCGGGTTGCATTTTGGACATTTGTTCCCTCGCTGAAGGTGAAAGTTGGGTTGTGTGCTTGCATGGGTGATGGATGGTGTGATGGGGGGCGTCATCCTAATCTGTTGTCAAAAGATTGGTTCTATGCAGTCTGAGCTTGCGATAAGTCAGGCTGTATCGAAATGTTTTCTTTTTTTAATGGAAGTGAAGGAGCAGACCAGTTCTCAGAGGAATGGGTGTGGAGCCTTTGCAACATCGCATGGGAGGAAGGATCGGAGGATGTGTTTGTTTTGTCAGGATGATGCTATCTGGCGACACATTTCCCTGCTCAAAGGCCCTAGCCTTGCGATAGTGACGCTCGAATAAGGCCAAACAAACAAACAGGAAGGTCCCAAGTGAAGCCAGAAAACGGAAACAAACAAATGTGGCGTAGGTGTGATAAAAACCCTGAGGCTCTCTGGTCCGCAGCCGTTGTTTTCAAACAATGGCCGGTCATCGTGAGAGCACTCGGAGAGACTGCTTCCTTATGGCTGTTGATTTCACTGCACACACTTTTATGGAGAAACTGCACTCTGATGAGAGTGCCCAACTCGGCATCGTCATGATGACAGTTTGGCCAATAACACACTTTTGAACGCTTAACAAAAGAGACTGCCTGCCGTGTGTTGTTCATGCCTAGCTTGACTGGCTCAGGGTTTCGTGGCACACTGAATTCCTCCCAATCCCCTTGCCTCACAATAAGCCCACATAAGCCTCCTATAAATTGTGGTCACTAGGCCTTTGCCTCGTCTTGTTACTGAGGGGAGCTTGCTGCTGCTGCTGTTGTGCACAGATAGTCCTCCGCTTGTATATTTGTTGATAGCACAACCAATACTCCCTGGATCACAGAGCCAAATTTGAAATCCATTTCTCTTTTGTGTTTGCACACAGCCGGTCGATAAAGCTATTGAGTAGAATCAGCAGCAAGATGGCTGGAACCATCATGTTTGGCCTTGCTGGAGCAAACAACAGAGAAGGATGAGATGAAGGCCATGCATGTGTGTGTGCAGGTTACAAATAAATAGGATTTTCACCAGAAAGGTGGAATCCCAACACGGCTTTATTATAAAATCCCTACTGCCCAGGCAATCAACATGCCTAGGGGTGTCTGCCAGGGCCTGACACAGGAGCTACAAACAAACAAGCTTAGAATGTCAAAGATTGGGGGCATCAAGCTACAATCTTTGAAGTCCATTGGCCAGGCTTATGGGCAAAAAAAACCTGCAAGCTTGCCATAGGCGATAATTACCAATCCTTTGTTTTAGTCAAAGTGGGTGCATATGATATATATTGGCAAATGTAATTTTTCATGTGGACATAACTGAAATGTTGCAGACGTGGTCCAATCTGACACAGTTAAGACACAAAGCAAACAAAGGCCTTCTTTTGGAGCTGATAACTGGAAGAACTAAACTTATTACTGTACAACCAATTACTTAATATGTTGACACAGAGACACTTGCATACTGGGAAGATTCCAAACCTTCCGTTCCTCCAAGCGGCATGGGAGGCGGACAAAGTGGCACCAATGCAGCCTTGTTCTCCGTGTGTGTGTGTGTGTGTGTGTGTGTGTGTGTGTGTGTGTGTGTGTGTGTGTGTGTGTGTGTGTGTGTGTGTGTGTGTGTGTGGTGTGTTGTGTGTGTGTGTGTGTGTGTGTGTGTGTGTGGTCTTGTTCTCCTCTTGTGGTCTAAAGCGAGATGGACTCCCCATTTCAGATAAAAGAAACGTGCACACCACACGACGCTGCCGGCATGTCTCACAGGACGTTTGATGGTTGAGCGTTTAGAGGTGGCGGGTGGATGACTCCGTAGGCCTGCGCTGAGGCAGCAGTAGGAAAAGTGACGGTGTGTGATCGTGCGTAGGTGTGTCAGCCTCTCTGGTTTGATGTGCACCAGATAAACATGGGTTGACGTTGTTTGAGCAGGATGCTCGTGTTGACGACCACATATGAGGCGTAAAATGAGCCACACTACGGTTTCAGAGGGACGTCAAAGAACAATGAGCGTGACAGAAGCACCACAACGGGAACTCGAGAACGGAGACAAAAAGACAAAATATAAACTAATACATTTAGAGGCGGGAGATAAACGCAAAAAGACTGAGTGAAGGCAGCAGGGAAAGAAGACAGAGGAGAGACAGTAGTGCCTGGGGGATATATTTAGCAGCTCATTAGTCAGGCCTGTGCCCACATTCAGCAGGCATGGTCCCTCACATGAGGCCCATTGAAACCCGGGCTAACACTAGGGCCGGCCCGAATGCCATTTTTCAGGCTTCGAATACACGTTGGTTTTTCCGAGCGAGTATTCGAATACTCGTTCAAGAAAAACACAGCATCAAAAACATAAATAATCCCTATATACTCCCTGGAACCGATTTTGACAGTATATGCATATTTTGTTGAAGATTTAATAGCTTTTGAACGTTAATTAGTAGGCCTAAATTAGTTGGAGTTCCTTACTTTTTCTCCATGGAAGCGAACAGCTGTTGTTCCGTTCCAAATCAGCTGTCCTCTCTGCCATCTCAGCCCTTATGGGAGCATGTATTAATTAAGGACATAGAGACTATCATTCTTGGATCTAAGGGTGGGTTTATTTATTGCATAAAGACCCCGAAAATAAGCACAAGTTCCAAGCTGGATAAAAAAGCTCCTCTAAGGACTACTATCGCACCAGCAGCATCGAAACCGCACGGCCGTTAGCTTCCCGAAGCCGACAACGGCTTGTTTTTACTACACACGGATCAAAAGTTATTTAATAATTTATAGCTCGGGCTCAGATAGTTTTAATTATTATCAAGCTATTAAATGTTTTTTTCAAGGCTGTGTCAACAAATAGGCTAGTTCTAGGCCACATCTGCATAATAGGCTACTTACATGTTTGAGGTGATTCATCAAACGTTTCGTTCCTCCGTGAAATGCCAATTTCTTGTTGCAAATTTGTCAATCATTGGCCAATTGAAAATGTTCCCAAACTGAAGATTTTTTGGGCATTTTGATCCAGTTCGTTCTAAAGGTGTGGTGATGGATGCGCTGTGACACTTAGTGATGTAATATCCTCCTAAATGAGCAATATACTACTACAATATTACTAACTTTTCTATCCCAAATATTATATTATTTGCTGACATTATATTGCAGTTTTTTGTTGTTTTTTTTCTAGCAAAAAAAACAACGAAGCTCCTAATACGGAATTAAGCTTTGAATACTAATTTTCCGAATGAGTATTCGAATATTCTAATAATTCGGGCCAGCCCTAGCTAACACACAAGACATCTCAACTCTCTCCAGGTTATCGCTTAGAATAAATACTATCGGAAAATAGAAACCATGACAATTAGGCAAACATCAGAGCGATCAGTTGCAATGAGGAAGTTGCAACATAGTGGCCTTAATCTTCACTAGGACAGGAAGAACCTTTGGCCTGAATTGAGTGTTGGTACTAGTAGTTTCTGACATTCAGACATTTTGAACCAGAGAGCTCTCCCTTTCAATCCCTGTGATTTATGATGACCAAAAATTTACCAGAAATCTATCATATCGTATGAAACACCAATAAGCCGGCCAAGGTTGAGTAGCAGGCAACATATGGATGCTGCCGTGTTGGGAATCATATGAAGTCAATAACAGCATGTTTCAAACTCAAAAATAATCGTTTGAATAATCGTGATATCAATATTGACCAAAATAATCGTGATTATGATTTTTCCCATAATCGAGCAGCCCTAGCTGACATTATATTGCAGTTTTTTGTTGTTTTTTTTCTAGCAAAAAAAAAAACGATGCTCCTAATACGGAATTAAGCTTCGAATACTAATTTTCCGAACGAGTATTCGAATATTCTAATAATTCGGGCCAGCCCTAGCTAACACACAAGACATCTCAACTCCCCTCCAGGTTATCGCTTAGAATAAATACTAGTCGAATAAAACCATGACATTAGGTAATGGATGAGCGATCAGATTGCAATGAGAGTGTCATAGTGGTATCTGCTAGCAGGAGAACCTTGGCCTGATTGAGTATGGTACTAGTTCTGCCCTCGACATCCTGGATAATAGAGCCTAGCAATCCCTGATATGGAGAGAGCAGGGATACGAGAGACTTCAAGTGAAGACAGGGAAAAGCCGGCAAGGTGAGAGCAAGGCAACAGTGGAGCTGCCTGGGGAAATAAGTAAACAGAGGAAACACCCAAAGCCATCTGCCAAAATGCAAATAAATGGGTCTCTGCGATGGGTGCCCGTGTTGCAGATGTGCCTTGTGGCCAAGGTGTTGTGAAGTCTCCCTCGGGGCTTGGCTGCTTGGTAAAGTCATTAAATATACACAGTGGGTGACAAGCCCCAGCACCCCCCCGCCCCCCCAAAGTGATAAACCCACAGGTAATGGATGAGCGAAGATTGATGTCGACTGCTAGCGGAGTGCGGCTAATGGCTTCTGCCCTCACCTGGATAATAGCAGCAACCCAGATGGAGAGGCAGGGGAGAGAGACTAAGGAAGGGAGGGGGAAAAAGGGAGTGAGAGAAAGTGGATCTTAAAAAAGAAAAAAATAAGTGGTATAGAAGCTTCAGACACACACGCAGGGCAGAGAGGGGTCGGCGCTCTTAATTGCTGGTGGGTGATGGAGTAGCGCTCGCTGAGGTTCGCCCCGCGGGGTCCAACAGCCCCCTAAAAGCCCTCTTTGTTCTCACATTTCAAATGGGGGACAGCGGCAGGCATATTGCCTTACTCCTTGTGCCTGCTTGCAGGCCACCTTTGTTAACAGGTCTTAGGGGGACCATTTGGGAACAGTTGATTGCACGGCAGCCATTGTTTTCTCCCCGGCTAAGGTGGTATTGTTTGCAAACCCCCGGTCTGTTTAAGCCAAACCTGTTTGTGTGGGGGGGGGGTACGGACATACTTTGAAGCAGACTGAACGTCACCAAATTGTAGAGCCCATTTGGCATGCCTGTAGAGTTGGAACTCTTGTAATGGATTATAGCCATTGCAAGAGGCCGAGCTTGACTTGTACCAGCCCTCATTAGTTCTGCGGTCGCAGCAAGGACCCCATGCTAGCCCAAGGCAGCTATTGACAGAGAGCAGGGGGCCTGTCCGGCATATTCGTTTAGTGTCCGACTCTGGTGAGATGAAGGCCTGCGCCCTCTGCTAGTCTTCCACAGCAAGAGGAGTCGAATAACAGGATCAGCATGGAATAGCCCTCTGATCCACCATTTGCCTCTCTCTCTAGACCGACCACATTCAATTCGAACCTAGTCAAGCCGACCAACCATTAATTGACAAAAGAGAACAAGAGACTTTGTCGACAATAGGAAGGCGTCCTTTTGTTCTTTTTGATGGTATTTTCCTTTGCTACCTTCCCATTGACTTCTGAAGGCTGAAACTATTAAAAAGTAGTTGGGACGATATTTTTACATTGCATGGCATGACCCATTGAGATGACCAGTTCTGGATAAGTGAGGAAAATGTCAATTGGCACTGTGGGTCCTAACTAAAGTTTTTCAATCTGTCCACCACATTTCTGACTAACTGTCTGGCCTACTTCCTCCTGAACAAAGAACACAGGACGCATCCACCACAAGGAAAATAACTACCCCTGCAATGCCACTGAACTGCTGCAATGTTTGCAACCAAGCTTTCCTGTGATTAAAAATAAAATAAATCTCAGAGCCTTGGATAAGCAAGCAAACAATCCGGGCTTGTGTTGTTTATTCCCCTCAACCCTTGCCGGCGTAATCCATCCGCTTGCCAGCGTTTGTCCTTTTACACAACTGCTTTAGGTGCCATTTCCTTACCTAGCCGGACACAGAGGCTTATGGCAGGAGGCTTTGATGTTGCTCGTCGCCCCAGCTTTGCAACAAGCATTCTTGTACCAACGGGTAACTATTACAATAATGAGATTTTTGTTGTATCCAACAAAACAATATCAGTGGTGACCAGTGGCGACCAGATCTTATGTATGTATGTATGTATGTATGTATGTATGTATGTATGTATGTATGTATGTATGTATGTATGTATGTATGTATGTATGTATGTATGTATGTATGTATGTATGTATATATATATAAATGCACTGGGGGCATGCGTTGCTTCTTAGACCTTGAACATAACATAGCTATGAACCATATGATGCAAATTCTAGCATCTTTTCTGCCCCCCCCCCCCCATGATCCTAGAATTGGCCTGTCAACTGTAGTGCAATTTCATATTCATGAATATTTCGAGGGACATTTCCATTTCAAGTAGATGTCCAGGGATTACCTGCCTGAATTATGTATGAGAGAGCACACACACACACATTGGAGAAGGAGAACGAGAAGGGGACTACAATTGAGTGCTTATGGCTGGACAGAAAAATCAATAGTGCCCCGAGAAGATGATGGCTATCTTTTTTTGGTTCAAATAAGCAATAGATCTCCTAGACGCGTGGCCACCTGTCAAACCCAGCTGTATGAGAAACACTTTTTCTTCTGTGGAATAAGAAGCAGATGGTGTCCTTGAGGAGAGTTGGGGAGCACTGTTGAAGTACGTGGGACACTTGATCACAGGGTGCTTGTGCCGTTGCCCCTGTACAAGAAGACCTATGTTTTTATGAACTATGTTAAAATGAAGGATGAAATACAGCCACGACTCAACAGGTGAAACAGTTCAGAGGGTTCTGGCAGCATACACATTGGGGTTTCCTTGAATGATATGTCTGATATGCCTGCTGCTTGATATGTCAATTTACATATGAAAACAAAAGGTAAGGCAAAGGAGAAATGTTATGATCTCTATCACAGTAGGCTAGTTTGTACATTCTGTGATTATGTGATCACCACAGATCCATGCCTAATTTCATAATAATGTAGATTTAACGCCAGTTGATCATATGAAGGTTATGATCTTAAAACAATATCTAACCAAGCTGATGCATCTAATGCTACCATTTCTAATGGTCACCTTTGTGCTGAGGCGATAAGAGAGCCAGGGTACATAATCATCCTGATTCATGAGTGAATGTTGAGGTCCAGCATTCACTTATAAACACAGTATGGGCTGGGTGAGCAAGATAATCATGCGCAGACAGTTTCGCACACAATCACACACACTCACACACACTCACGCATCAAGGAGCATTAGAGGGGCATCAGCCACTCGCTGTGTGTGTGTGACGGACAGAGTAGCTGTGAGCGTGGCAGGGGCTCCGGTGGGCTCCACATGGGAGTTACATAAGCAAGGGGTGGCGCATGAGGAGTACACTCTCCCTGCTCTCCCTCGCGGCCTCCTTTCATCCCCTCATCGTCCGGCCCTATGAACTCACTCACTCGTCGTTCCTCCGCCGTCTCTCTCAGCAGCGTTCTTTTCGCCTTCACATTCATGAAACACAATGAGTCATATCTGCTCAGGCACACTGCACTCGGGCAGACGGGATAAGGCTCGGGCTAAAAGACAAAAGCTCGCCCACACGCGCACACTGTTCATCTGTCGATCGGGACAATGATCGTTGGCTGTGTGTGTGTGTGTGTGTGTGTGTGTGTGTGTGTGTGTGTGTGTGTGTGTGTGTGTGTGTGTGTGTGTGTGTGTGTGTGTGTGTGTGTGTGTGTGTGTGTGTGTGTGTGTGTGTGTTAGATTTTTTGTGTTGGAGACATCCCAATCAGGTCTCTGTGTGTGTGTGCTGTATTGGCGTGGGGATTATGCCTTATAAACATCTTGTAAACAGTTGCTATGTTTTATTACTACAGCCGCTAAAAACAATTTCGGGGCAGCACTTTATGACAATGAAACGTGAATGCAAAGAGCTGTCGGTCGGCCCTGTTGTGAGCCAGTGGGGGACAACAACATATCTGTGAGAGAGGATGGGGGGGGGGGGGTGCTAAAGGCATGGCTAAAAGCTCTCCCTTTCCTAATGGTGCTAAACGCCATGCTGATTAAAACCTCATGACAGCGGTGTGACCGCAGACAACACGCTCTCTTTCTCTCTTTAACTCAATAACAGTTGAGAGAAAGGCGAGTGAGATGGGGGAGGGGGCGGGCTGTGAGCCGCAGCAAACTGCCATTCCCTCTAGGCCGGGGTTGAGGCAGCGCTCCCAGCCGGCGATTCATTAAGCATGAGTATTTATGTCGCCTCCCCTCTGAATCCTCCCTAATGGCTCCCGTTCCTTTGTTTAATTGTCATGCGGTAACGCAACAAAGCCTCTCCCCTCATGACCTGTATATTTCTGGCATTGAGAAGAGCTGTGTGATAAATAATTATAACATATAATAAGTGTTTGATTGTACCAAAGGGTCCAAGACAAAAGTTAATTGACTACGCCTCCTCAAGAAAACTAAAACCATGATTACATTGCACCCACAATACCTTTTGTATACGACATGTTTTCCATCGGGTGATATTCAGTGTGTGTGAGGGAGAGTGACAGAGAGAGAGTGAGAGAGCAGGAGCAGGCCTGGGCACGTGGCTGCCCCTACCTGATGCGTGACTGGACGGCAGCAGTGAGAGGAGGAGGAGGAGCAGCGCGGAGGCAGCCAGCCTGTGGTCTAGCGAGGGGGAGGACGGGACTCTCGTCAGAAACGCTGCCATTCCATCGCACATCTTTCCCCTTCCGCGCGACCAGACAGAGAATCCTCTACGGAGAAGAGAAAGAGATTAGTTATCAGCAGTCAGCAGGGATTACATAACCTCCCAGTCACTCTGAGAGAGAGTGAGAGTGAGAGAGAGAGAGAGAGAGAGAGAGAGAGAGAGAGAGAGAGAGCAACGCACAAAGCAATTAAATGTGATGCAGAATTACCATACAGCAGTGTTTCCCATACATTGCCCAATGTGTGGTGCAGCGCCACAGAATGAACACAGAGTGCCACAAATTGATTCTGCTTTTTTATTTATTTTTTTCCGCGATTTTGAAATATAAAATCATTCATCTCTGTATAGCAATCTTTCTCCCTGTCCTTGTCGTTCACACACGCACACAAGCACGCATACATGCCAATGGTGCGTGGATACACGACCACTTATTGGATAAACCTGTGTATCACTGATACACTGCACACGCACCGACAGCGGATTCGTCCTCGATGAGGCGTCTCCTCTCAAACGCTCCTACAAAGGAAAACCTGAAGCAGCGAGATATTTGCGATGAATGTGAAATGCGGTTATATTTTATATATATTACGGTGTTAAGACCCCCAGCCCGTTCTGCCGGTGGTTTGAATACGCTCGGCAGCAGGGACTGAAGATTAGGAAGATCAGGAAGTGGGCAGATCCACTTTGAAACGTATTTTGTGCGAGATTGTTCGATTACGCGAATGGGCAAACGCGAAAACAAAAAGTTTTCATAAGCCTCGGTCAGTATAGATGTTACAGTACTACAACGCTCTTGAGTCCTCTCAATATGGAAAAATGAACATTAAGCATTCTGATGTACAAGGCCTGTTATGCATTTGCATTTTCCTTTTCTCTGCACAGCCTTGTGGGGAGTGGCACCCATTGGGTACGGTGTGCCCTTGTCAATAAATAACGATGGCTGGGAGAAATCTATTGGTTTTTTTTTCTCCTTTCACGAGTCTGTGTGGTTCTGCACCGTTAGCCCCCAAAAGAGTACCCTGATTAATCTGCCTTTAAATAGCCCCTTTTAATATCTAATGCTGGATCAATCTGCCTTGCTTCTTGGTGGTTTATTGACGATTGATTTTCATGGCTCTGCTTGGTTGGTTATGGGGGGGGGGGGGAGCCTAAGAACAAGAATCAGCAGTGTGCCAACCCACCAACCCTTTATAACACCATACTATCCTAAAGCCCTATGGAAACATCCCCTATATAAAACAGCAAGAACCTCGTTGGTAGATTATATTGAGAAAAGAGAGGAAATAAATAAAGAGACACCCCACCAGTACATGAATGCGTTCCAGGTGCCCCATGAGTCTACAGCGCTAGCTGTTCTCAGCAGGGGGACGGAGTGCAGTAAGGCTGGCTGGCAGCGGATTCCCCCAGAGAGTCCAATTAAATCACTAATGGCCACGGTAAGAGAATCAGAATCAACGCTTCAATTCACAACAATGCATTTCCTGGCGGGGGGGTGTTTGCATGCGTCCGGGCTGCACCATCAAAATGACCCATCTAGACTACCTAGCAGGGCACACAGGTGTTATTGGAACAAAGCAGATAGATTTGCTCATCAGCAGAGCAGAACAGGTAACATCTCATGATTGAAATTAGCTGGATCGTTGCATGTGTGGAGAAAAAAACACTAGTCACATACAGTGACGTTATATATACACCTCATACTAACGGCAGTCCATGAACCGCTTTACGCCTCTGCAGGAGGGTTGCATCTTGCACGCAAGTGCGCATGACGTGCTTGGAGGGAGTCCGTGATACCGAGCTCTCGAGATTGTCAGGAAACAAGGACGCGCCAAAGGGCATATAGGAGGAAGGAACGCAGCAACAACATTTCCTCACCCACTGAACAAGGGTCCATGTGGCCAATAGGCAATGCAAAAGAAGAACATGTTGTTTTGTCCTAGACGGATTAAAAAAATGACAACTAGACTCAATGTTCATAATGCAAAGCTGACCTACTGCGAGCACTTAGGGAAGGGTATTGATTGGCTTTGACTTCGTTAAGTTAAACATATGCAGAATCGGCTTGATCAGAGCCAGGGACTGCAAAGAAAAGGCCTCAGTGCCATAAAAGGCAACGTACATGCCAATTGACATGGGGGATGACTCGCTTTGTTTTTCAATGTTGAAAGAGAAAATTGTCAGCGCAAAAAAAAACAACCTAATTGTTCTAATTCTAAACAGTGAGTCATTTGTACCTAGGAATATATCTGTTGCTGCCTGCTGGAATCACATTACCCAGAGGCTGAATGCTTGAGGCTGCAATTGTGGCCTGGGTACACTACCTCGGAAAGATTTGTATCACGATCACTGGCACGCCATGATAATTTCCAAGTCTCTAAACAGTGGTATGCAGCCTAGTCAATGGTGAGTCATAATTCCAGCCAATTTTATGAAGGCTAGCGGCAAAAATGTATGCTCCTGCGCAACGATTCTGTCATGAATTCCATTGGTTAAAGTTTCAATGGGGCGAAGAAGAATCTAAACATTACACTGTGGAACTACAAAGGATCATCAATTGTCGCCCCCATTGTTTCATAATGGCTAAAAACAGCCGCTGTCGCTCGGGACAAAGGATAAAGGAAAGGCTTGATGACGCTATCCTTTGATACCTACAATGCGCAATTGTAGCAATGCTTAATATTGATTGATTACTAGGCAGTTACATTCTTTGTCAGAAGGGCATGAAGAGATATAGCCAACCCACCCTAGGAAAACTGGATACACCAGTTGCAAAAATATTAAACGTCTTGTTGCTACGTTGCTGTAAGACTACAGAGCATATCTCATAAAGCACTGGTCCTGCCGTTTCCTGCATTCTTTCTAAGGGTATGTCTGACATTGATAGTGGAGCTGTTAAAACACCGCTGTAACTTGATCATCATTTGAGGTTCTTTGCCATTTAAACACGCACCAAAGGGTTAGAGATTCAAAGCCAATGACGAGACATCTTCCATGTTGGATTGATCTAATGGGGGATCAAGACATTTCTAGGATCCCCCATTACCTCAACTGGGAGTACTGGGAAAACTCAATCTCTGTTTACTACTCAACAGTATACTGAACAGTTACACACTAAGTGTATAGTGTATGGACAATTCAAAGAGAAATCTTTGGAATTATGGTTTCCTCTCATAATGTGCCAGTTTATATGCAGACAATTCCACAACAAATAATGTACAGTATTGCCTGTGTATAGCCTATGACATATGTTAATGTGTTTTGTTGTTGTTTGGACTACAGAACAACTGGATTTACTGGAGTGAGAAAAAACAAGTCTGCTTGGAGATAGGATTACGGCAGCTTTGTGTTTGGGGGTCGGGAAATCAGTAACCCCCTACCACAGACCTAGCTTGACCAGTCTACCAAGCCAGGCAGCTATAGTAATTCAGCTAATGCAGTTTGCCTGCAGCTGTGGGCTCCTACAATGCGGACTGGGTGCCAAGAAGAGCAGCATTAGCCCAGCCAGGCAGCGCTCAGGGAAACAGAGCCCCTCGGGGGAACCGTTGAAGGTTTGCCACTCGATAGGTACCAGCGCTGCTCAAGCCGTCAGCCTCTAGTGGTGGAACCTGGCTTGTCCTAAAGACGTGGCTCTGGATGGCAGCAACCAGCATAGAACCTTTGTTGTTACACTGCGTATTATGCGGCATAGTAGGCGTTGTACCTCAAAAACATAGAGAGACACGATGAGATAAATAGAGGCATGGATACGTAGACAAGAGCCACGGTGATAGGGGGTCTGTTGCATGACAATAATAATAATAATAATAATAATAATAATAATAATAATAATAATAAGCTATAACAGTGTATAAACATAACGAAACTATGGAACTATGAGCATTGGACGTGAGCATTCAGCATTGCGCGTTTCTTGGGTATACAAATAAACGTCATATTTGGTTCCAACTATATTCCTACGTTTTTTTTATTGTGTAAAAACAAAATATATGTGAGCAGAAATGTAGGCTTTGTAAAATATGTGAATTACGACTGCCTGCAACCCCAATTCAGCCGAACTTGGTACTATTTCCGGGTTGAACGCAACAATCAAAATCAAACAAAGCCGAACACCATCACACAAAAGGTGCGACACGACCACCCGATAGCAATGCGACTTCGAGGAATGTAGCGGATGTATGCCATACGGAGAAGAAAACAATAAGACAGTCCCATACACAAGCACCCAACACACTGTGGAATGAATATTACATCTCAAAAAAAAATATATACACAATTTTGGGTCATACAAAAATAACAACGACCTTTACCCAAACACATGCCCACAGCTGTTATGATGATATGGCACGGGAGCCTTTGTAGCAGCAGCCCGTACAGCCGAGTCACACGCGCCGACACGTGCGACTGTACCGTAGGCTATTTAAACAATGAGCGCAGTGAGCGGACGGGCTCGGGCAGCCCGAGTACATCAAGGTCTGCGCTAAAGTTAAACAGTGGAACGAGGCCAGCCGGCGGTCCTCCGGCGTTCACTAAACACTGTTTGGTTTGGTAAGACGCCTCGCTGTCCGGATTCCGTCGTGTCTTTGTTAAGATACTGTCCAGTGAGCTGTCCCACAGTATAACAGAGTAATGACAACGTTCGGGTGCCCGTGTGTCCGCTGTCCCCGAGCCCAGAGATCGGTACTTCTGGAAACTCGGGCTTGTCGTTCAAAGTCATCGCTGAGCACGAAGCACGACGCGGAGTGTTGTCCTCTGTATTTGACGTCTATTGACGTCGTTGTTCGAAGACCACAGGGGCAAGGGATAAACGGAAGTCAATCAACTAGCGAAATCATTCCGTGGTTTCGTTGCCATTGACGTTTTTAGTAAGTTAATTCACCGGACAAAACGTAAACGCGAACCGAAGGGAGTTGGGAGAAAACGAAATGGCCACAGAGACGTGGCCTTTTTTAAGCTGACACGCAAATAAAAGACTCACCGATGTCAAGGTTACCAGCAAGCCCTCCTTTTTTTCAGATTCGAGACATTAGTTTCACTAAGACGGCACTTCCCGGGTTCTTTGTCGGGGATTTCTGTCCTTCAGAGCGGTTGGGCTCCCGTCCTCCGCTCGCCAGGTCTTTATTTAGGTAAACGGAAACGCTGCGCGAGAACTCCGCCAGCTGCCTCGTCTCGCGCTGTTGCTATGGTTACCCGGTTCAGGGGGCGGGACTAAAGAGCGGTGGCTGAGTGCATCGCTTTTCTGGTAGTTAGTGTTATAGAATGGTCTTCATATATAGGCCTATAGGCTATATTGGATGGCTGATATCACATAATTATTCCAATAAAAAAAATAAATCAATGTTCACCATGTTTGGAATCGTTATGCACTTAAAAATGTACATAACTATATAAATGCGCTATATAAATGCAGTCCATTTAACTGATACTGACAATTGGGAGCGTGGTACATGTTAGGACTTGTTTTTGCTCCTTGTGTGATGTGCTTTGTTGTGTTCCTTGGTTGGACGGTTCATCACACAGTAGAATAATATGGATTTTGTTCACACCATGAGGTCCAGACTCCAGTGGTGGCCTATGACACAGATTGAGGAGAGACGCACACGTAAAGTCGTGGCCTCTAGTTGACATTGATTAGACAATTCGGGACACATCTGCAGTTGTTTATCATATATCTTGATCACATTCACTTCCTGGTGTTTTACATTTTGGGCATTTAGCAGACGCTTATCAAAAGCGACTTAGGCCTACAATAAGTAGGCCTACATTTGTCATAAGAAAGTGAAACAATATATCGCTATCGGTACAATAAAGAGGTTCATTCATAGAACCAAGTGCAAAGCACCAACCATCGCTAGGTTAACCAGTTCTCCGTTGGCCTATACAACAAAGATAGCTAAGATAATGCTACACAACCAAGTACTATAGGCTACATAGTGTAGTGCCATAGAATTAAGCATTTTCAACCATTAATTCTGTTAATCTGCTAATTAATATTAACGCAGTCGCAGAGGAAGTTGGCAATTTCCAGGTGTTCCAGGTGGTTCTTGTGATGGCCTACCCCCAAAACAAACCAGGGTGGAACGAGGTCAGAGATTCTGCGAGGGGTCTTACTTGAAACGCAATTTTATCATCACGCCCAATGTCGCCATCTAGCGGGTAACTGTTTTCATGCAGAGTCCAAAGTTGAGAGCCGACTGGACGCGCCTGGATTGTATTTATGTATTTAGTATATAACATGTGATGAGCGCATTCCCATGACTCTTCCATTAAAAATATAAATATGCAATTAGAGCTTGCCATTTATACATTTGTTATCGCATGTAACATTTTTCTCTCAAGGTTAAAATCCCGAAGTTTGGAATTGTAATCTTATATCAGTGAGATCTTTGTGTTTGCCTGGGCCAAAGTCCTGCTACGTTACAAGGCCATTTCGTCCTCACCATCGCAGACGACCTAGGCTACTGCTTGGATGAAAACAATGCGAAAAAATTTAAGTGGGATTCGCTAGTATTCAAGAAAGGGTTCACATCATAGAAAAGTGCAAAATGTTCACTTAACAGTAAACTTCTTCTATTCAATTCTCGCTTACGACAGCCATCCAGAGTGCATTATCATAAAATATAAGGTTACGGAAAGACGGGGAAGGATGTCGTCTGTGCACAATTCAATTTAGGATACAAAAATGTTTTCTTAATCATCTAAATCAGAATTTGACATATTAGACACAGAATTGTGTGTTTTCTCTAATATTAACTGATTCATAATTTGTATCGACCCTTAGCAGCATTTCCATTGTTTAATTTGAATCAGAGCAGGGCCAGTTAAAAAGGATGTTCACATACTGTATATGTGGTATAACAACACATCTGCCATTTAAAACCCCCATATGGTTGGGAGACTATGGGTGCATAAAGCCATTCAGAAGGGCCCTGTGCACTTTGTAAACAAAGAGCCATATGGCGTGTGGCACCATTCATTACTAGAATTAACCAAACAAATCCTCCATAATAGTTGGACTTAACCTCCTCAATCATCAATTTGTGGCCTTTAGTGTCAAGGAATCTGTACTAGATCTACATAATTTAATATATACTTATTTCTCTTTCATTTTATTTGTCTTTCTTTCATTATTCCTGTCTTTGTTTCAGCAAATCTCGCATATATTTATGGTTTTTGACACATAACAAAGGGTTTCTGAAAATAATGATATATTGATTGTTTATTGATCAATAATTGGACCACCATTCATTCATTTGTAAGTGTATTGTATTAATTATTCCCTCTATGTATGCAAATTTGAACAGTATGTTATGGTACAATTAATTTATAGCATTCATAACCGCTGCCTCTCTCTCTCTCTCCCTCTCTCTCTCTCTCTCTCTCTCTCTCTCTCTCTCTCTCTCTCTCTCTCTCTCTCTCTCTCTCTCTCTCTCTCTCTCTCTCCTCTCTCTCCTCTTTCTCTCTCTTCACTCTCTCTCTCTCTCTCTTCTTGTCTCTCTCTCTCTCTCTCTCTCTCTCTCTCACACCACACACACACACACACACACACACACGCACACACGACACAGCACGCACGCACAAACACACACACACACACACACACACACACACACAACACACACACACACACACACACACACACACACACACACACACACACACACACACACACACACACAAGTCTAAATATAGTATTGTATTTGCAAATGTTACTTCAATCAATTCCATATCTCAGAATATAGCCACGTATTAACCCTGAAACAATTCCATTTAATTCCACTTTTCTTGGAATGGGGTATACCAATGCATCCATTCACTATTCCTAACGAAACAATGGATTTCCCTCATTAATGTCATTTCAGTCCTGCCTATTATCCTCCTTACCTCCTAGCTTAGGTTTAGTGGTGAATTCTACTTCTCAAAGAGGAATGTCTCAACTCTACGTGATACATGCAGCAGGCCTACAGCTGTCAGAAAAACAAAAAGCTCTGTGGGCAACTTTTCAAGGATTTCGACAGGATGAGCTTAAGTTTCATGGAGACAGTTTTTATAGTGGTGGAAATTCGACTTCCTTTAGCCTTTTTAACTAAAAAGAACAACAACATCCACTAAGGATATTGAACCTTTGTTGCTCTTCATGCTCTCTCTCTCTCACACACACACACACACACA